>JAQIUQ010007179.1:0-248541 GCA_030378365.1 Hybognathus amarus
CTTTCGTTCAGTTACGTATTGCTAATATCTCAGCTCTGGAAGGGTCTAGAGCCTCCATTTTTGCACTCAGATCTAAGTCACATGGCCCTCTATCAGAATCCAGAGTTTCAAGAAAATCAAAATTTTGACCCGAAAAAAAAACGTAGGGGGTACCACTGTCGTTTTTTTTTTCGGGTCAAAATTTGATTTTCTTGAAACTCTGGATTCTGATAGAGGGCCATGGGACTTAGCCCTGAGTGCCAAAATGGAGTCTCAGACCCTTCCAGAGCTGAGATTTTGAGATCTACGTAGCATTAATGCCATTACAAGTATCTCAATATCTCAGCTCTGGAAGGGCCCAGAGACTCCATTTTGGCACTCGGGTCTAAGTCTCATGGCCCTCAATCAGAATCCAGAGTTTCAAGATCCACAGTGGATCAGAGAAACTCAAAATTTCAACCCCCCCCAAAAAACTACAGTGGTACCCCTTTTGTTTTTGTTTTCGGGGTGAGAAATTAAGTTTCTCCAATCTTCTCAAAACTCTGGATTCTGGTAGAGGGCCATGAGACTTAGACCTGAGTGCCAAAATGGAGTCTCTAGACCCTTCCGGAGCTGAGATATTGAGATCTATCGTAGCATTTATGCCAAAATATCTCAATATCTCAGCTCTGGAAGGGCCTGAGAGACTCCATTTTGGCACTCAGGTCTAAGTCTCATGGCCCTCTATCAGAATCCAGAGTTTCAAGAAGATCAGAGAAACTCAAAATTACGACCCCCCCAAAAAACGACAGTGGTACCCCTTTTTTTTGTGCGAAAAAAAAGTTTCTCCAATCTTATTGAAACTCTGGATTCTGATAGAGGGCCATGGGACTTAGACCTGAGTGCCGAAATGGAGTCTCTAGACCCTTCCAGAGCTGAGATATTGAGATCTACGTAGCATTTATGCCATTACAAATATCTCAATATCTCAGCTCTGGAAGGGCCTAGAGACTCCATTTTGGCACTCAGGTCTAAGTATCATGGCCCTCTATCAGAATCCAGAGTTTCAAGAAGATCAGAGAAACTCAAAATTACGACCCCCCCAAAAAAACGACAGTGGTAACCCTTTTTTTGTGCGAAAAAAAAGTTTCTCCAATCTTATTGAAACTCTGGATTCTGATAGAGGGCCATGGGACTTAGACCTGAGTGCAAAAATGGAGTCTCTGAGACCCTTCCAGAGCTGAGATATTGAGATCTACGTAGCATTTATGCCATTACAAATATCTCAATATCTCAGCTCTGGAAGGGCCTAGAGACTCCATTTTGGCACTCAGGTCTAAGTCTCATGGCCCTCTATCAGAATCCAGAGTTTCAAGAAGATCAGAGAAACTCAAAATTGGCCATGAGACTTAGCCCTGAGTGCCGAAATGGAGTCTCTAGACCCTTCCAGAGCTGAGATTTTTAGATCTACGTAGCATTTATGCCATTACAAATATCTCAATATCTCAGCTCTGGAAGGGCCTAGAGACTCCATTTTGGCACTCAGGTCTAAGTATCATGGCCCTCTATCAGAATCCAGAGTTTCAAGAAGATCAGAGAAACTAAAAATTACGACCCCCCCCCCCAAAAAAAAAAACGACAGTGGTACCCCCTTTTTTGTGCGAAAAAAAAGTTTCTCCAATCTTATTGAAACTCTGGATTCTGATAGAGGGCCTTGGGACTTAGACCTGAGTGCAAAAATGGAGTCTCTAGACCCTTCCAGAGCTGAGATATTGAGATCTACGTAGCATTTATGCCATTACAAATATCTCAATATCTCAGCTCTGGAAGGGCCTAGAGACCCCATTTTGGCACTCAGGTCTAAGTCTCATGGCCCTCTATCAGAATCCAGAGTTTCAAGAAGATCAGAGAAACTCAAAATTTCAACCCCCAAAAAAACAACAGTGGTACCCCCTTTTGTTTTTTTGTTTTCGGGGTGAGAAATTAAGTTTCTCCAATCTTCTCAAAACTCTGGATTCTGATAGAGGGCCATGAGACTTAGACCTGAGTGCCAAAATGGAGTCTCTAGACCCTTCCGGAGCTGAGATATTGAGATCTACGTGGCATTTATGCCATTACAAATATCTCAATATCTCAGCTCTGGGAAGGGCCTAGAGACTCCATTTTGGCACTCAGGTCTAAGTCTCATGGCCCTCTAGCAGAAAGAAGATCAGAGAAACTCAAAATTTCAACCCCCCCCCCCCCCCCTTCCAGAGCTGAGATATTGAGATCTACGTAGCATTTATGCCAAAATATCTCAATATCTCAGCTCTGGAAGGGCCTAGAGACTCCATTTTGGCACTCAGGTCTAAGTCTCATGGCCCTCTATCAGAATCCAGAGTTTCAAGAAGATCAGAGAAACTCAAAATTACGACCCCCCCAAAAAACGACAGTGGTACCCTTTTTTTGTGCGAAAAAAAAGTTTCTCCAATCTTATTGAAACTCTGGATTCTGATAGAGGGCCATGGGACTTAGACCTGAGTGCCGAAATGGAGTCTCTAGACCCTTCCAGAGCTGAGATATTGAGATCTACGTAGCATTTATGCCATTACAAATATCTCAATATCTCAGCTCTGGAAGGGCCTGAGACTCCATTTTGGCACTCAGGTCTAAGTATCATGGCCCTCTATCAGAATCCAGAGTTTCAAGAAGATCAGAGAAACTCAAAATTCCGACCCCCCCAAAAAAACGACAGTGGTAACCCTTTTTTTGTGCGAAAAAAAAGTTTCTCCAATCTTATTGAAACTCTGGATTCTGATAGAGGGCCATGGGACTTAGACCTGAGTGCAAAAATGGAGTCTCTAGACCCTTCCAGAGCTGAGATATTGAGATCTACGTAGCATTTATGCCATTACAAATATCTCAATATCTCAGCTCTGGAAGGGCCTAGAGACTCCATTTTGGCACTCAGGTCTAAGTCTCATGGCCCTCTCTCAGAATCCAGAGTTTCAAGAAGATCAGAGAAACTCAAAATTGGCCATGAGACTTAGCCCTGAGTGCCGAAATGGAGTCTCAGACCCTTCCAGAGCTGAGATTTTTAGATCTACGTAGCATTAATGCCATTACAAGTATCTCAATATCTCAGCTCTGGAAGGGCCTAGAGACTCCATTTTGGCACTCGGGTCTAAGTCTCATGGCCCTCAATCAGAATCCAGAGTTTCAAGATCCACAGTGGATCAGAGAAACTCAAAATTTCAACCCCCCCAAAAAAACTACAGTGGTACCCCTTTTGTTTTTGTTTTCGGGGTGAGAAATTAAGTTTCTCCAATCTTCTCAAAACTCTGGATTCTGATAGAGGGCCATGAGACTTAGACCTGAGTGCCAAAATGGAGTCTCTAGACCCTTCCGGAGCTGAGATATTGAGATCTACGTAGCATTTATGCCAAAATATCTCAATATCTCAGCTCTGGAAGGGCCTAGAGACTCCATTTTGGCACTCAGGTCTAAGTCTCATGGCCCTCTATCAGAATCCAGAGTTTCAAGAAGATCAGAGAAACTCAAAATTACGACCCCCCCCAAAAAAACGACAGTGGTACCCCTTTTTTTGTGTGAAAAAAAAGTTTCTCCAATCTTATTGAAACTCTGGATTCTGATAGAGGGCCATGGGACTTAGACCTGAGTGCCGAAATGAGTCTCTAGACCCTTCCAGAGCTGAGATATTGAGATCTACGTAGCATTTATGCCATTACAAATATCTCAATATCTCAGCTCTGGAAGGGCCTAGAGACTCTATTTTGGCACTCAGGTCTAAGTCTCATGGCCCTCTATCAGACTCCAGAGTTTCAAGAAGATCAGAGAAACTCAAAATTACGACCCCCCCCCCAAAAAAAAAAAACGACAGTGGTACCCCTTTTTTTGTGCGAAAAAAAAGTTTCTCCAATCTTATTGAAACTCTGGATTCTGATAGAGGGCCATGGGACTTAGACCTGAGTGCAAAAATGGAGTCTCTCAGACCCTTCCAGAGCTGAGATATTGAGATCTACGTAGCATTTATGCCATTACAAATATCTCAATATCTCAGCTCTGGAAGGGCCTAGAGACTCCATTTTGGCACCCAGGTCTAAGTCTCATGGCCCTCTAGCAAAAAGAAGATCAGAGAAACTCAAAATTTCAACCCCCCCCCCCAAAAAAACTACAGTGGTACCCCTTTTGTTTTTGTTTTCGGGGTGAGAAATTAAGTTTCTCCAATCTTCTCAAAACTCTGGATTCTGATAAGAGGGCCATGAGACTTAGACCTGAGTGCCAAAATGGAGTCTCTAGACCCTTCCGGAGCTGAGATATTGAGATCTACGTGGCATTTATGCCATTACAAATATCTCAGCTCTGGAAGGGCCTAGAGACTCCATTTTGGCACTCAGGTCTAAGTCTCATGGCCCTCTATCAGAATCCAGAGTTTCAAGAAGATCAGAGAAACTCAAAATTACGACCCCCCCCCCAAAAAACGACAGTGGTACCCCTTTTTTTTTGTGCGAAAAAAAAGTTTCTCCAATCTTATTGAAACTCTGGATTCTGATAGAGGGCCATGGGACTTAGACCTGAGTGCCGAAATGGAGTCTCTAGACCCTTCCAGAGCTGAGATATTGAGATCTACGTAGCATTTATGCCATTACAAATATCTCAATATCTCAGCTCTGGAAGGGCCTGAGACTCCATTTTGGCACTCAGGTCTAAGTCTCATGGCCCTCTATCAGAATCCAGAGTTTCAAGAAGATCAGAGAAACTCAAAATTACGACCCCCCCCCCCCAAAAAAAAAAAACGACAGTGGTACCCCTTTTTTTGTGCGAAAAAAAAGTTTCTCCAATCTTATTGAAACTCTGGATTCTGATAGAGGGCCTTGGGACTTAGACCTGAGTGCAAAAATGGAGTCTCTAGACCCTTCCAGAGCTGAGATATTGAGATCTACGTAGCATTTATGCCATTACAAATATCTCAATATCTCAGCTCTGGAAGGGCCTAGAGACCCCATTTTGGCACTCAGGTCTAAGTCTCATGGCCCTCTGCAGAATCCAGAGTTTCAGGAAGATCAGGAGAAACTCAAAATTTCAACCCCCAAAAAAACAACAGTGGTACCCCCTTTTGTTATTTTGTTTTCAGGGTGAGAAATTAAGTTTCTCCAATCTTCTCAAAACTCTGGATTCTGATAAGAGGGCCATGAGACTTAGACCTGAGTGCCAAAATGGAGTCTCTAGACCCTTCCGGAGCTGAGATATTGAGATCTACGTGGCATTTATGCCATTACAACTATCTCAATATCTCAGCTCTGGAAGGGCCTAGAGACTCCATTTTGGCACTCAGGTCTAAGTCTCATGGCCCTCTAGCAGAATCCAGAGTTTCAGAGAAGATCAGAGAAACTCAAAATTACGACCCCCCAAAAAACGACAGTGGTACCCCTTTTTTTGTGCGAAAAAAAAGTTTCTCCAATCTTATTGAAACTCTGGATTCTGATCAGAGGGCCATGGGACTTAGACCTGAGTGCCGAAATGGAGTCTCTAGACCCTTCCAGAGCTGAGATATTGAGATCTACGTAGCATTTATGCCATTACAAATATCTCAATATCTCAGCTCTGGAAGGGCCTAGAGACTCCATTTTGGCACTCAGGTCTAAGTATCATGGCCCTCTATCAGAATCCAGAGTTTCAAGAAGATCAGAGAAACTCAAAATTCCGACCCCCCCAAAAAAACGACAGTGGTAACCCTTTTTTTGTGCGAAAAAAAAAGTTTCTCCAATCTTATTGAAACTCTGGATTCTGATAGAGGGCCATGGGACTTAGACCTGAGTGCAAAAATGGAGTCTCTAGACCCTTCCAGAGCTGAGATATTGAGATCTACGTAGCATTTATGCCATTACAAATATCTCAATATCTCAGCTCTGGAAGGGCCTAGAGACTCCATTTTGGCACTCAGGTCTAAGTCTCATGGCCCTCTATCAGAATCCAGAGTTTCAGAGAAGATCAGAGAAACTCAAAATTGGCCATGAGACTTAGCCCTGAGTGCCGAAATGGAGTCTCTAGACCCTTCCAGAGCTGAGATTTTTAGATCTACGTAGCATTAATGCCATTACAAGTATCTCAATATCTCAGCTCTGGAAGGGCCCAGAGACTCCATTTTGGCACTCAGGTCTAAGTCTCATGGCCCTCAATCAGAATCCAGAGTTTCAAGATCCACAGTGGATCAGAGAAACTCAAAATTTCAACCCCCCCAAAAAAACTACAGTGGTACCCCTTTTGTTTTTGTTTTCGGGGATAAGAAATTAAGTTTCTCCAATCTTCTCAAAACTCTGGATTCTGATAGAGGGCCATGAGACTTAGACCTGAGTGCCAAAATGGAGTCTCTAGACCCTTCCAGAGCTGAGATATTGAGATCTACGTAGCATTTATGCCAAAATATCTCAATATCTCAGCTCTGGAAGGGCCTAGAGACTCCATTTTGGCACTCAGGTCTAAGTCTCATGGCCCTCTATCAGAATCCAGAGTTTCAAGAAGATCAGAGAAACTCAAAATTACGACCCCCCCCAAAAAAACGACAGTGGTACCCCTTTTTTGTGTGAAAAAAAAGTTTCTCCAATCTTATTGAAACTCTGGATTCTGATAGAGGGCCATGGGACTTAGACCTGAGTGCCGAAATGGAGTCTCTAGACCCTTCCAGAGCTGAGATATTGAGATCTACGTAGCATTTATGCCATTACAAATATCTCAATATCTCAGCTCTGGAAGGGCCTAGAGACTCTATTTTGGCACTCAGGTCTAAGTCTCATGGCCCTCTATCAGACTCCAGAGTTTCAAGAAGATCAGAGAAACTCAAAATTACGACCCCCCCCCCAAAAAAAAAAAAAAACGACAGTGGTACCCCTTTTTTTGTGCGAAAAAAAAGTTTCTCCAATCTTATTGAAACTCTGGATTTCTGATAGAGGGCCATGGGACTAGGACCTGAGTGCAAAAATGGAGTCTCTAGACCCTTCCAGAGCTGAGATATTGAGATCTACGTAGCATTTATGCCATTACAAATATCTCAATATCTCAGCTCTGGAAGGGCCTAGAGACTCCATTTTGGCACCCAGGTCTAAGTCTCATGGCCCTCTAGCAAAAAGAAGATCAGAGAAACTCAAAATTTCAACCCCCCCCCCCCAAAAAAAACTACAGTGGTACCCCTTTTGTTTTTGTTTTCGGGGTGAGAAATTAAGTTTCTCCAATCTTCTCAAAACTCTGGATTCTGATAGAGGGCCATGAGACTTAGACCTGAGTGCCAAAATGGAGTCTCTAGACCCTTCCGGAGCTGAGATATTGAGATCTACGTGGCATTTATGCCATTACAAATATCTCAGCTCTGGAAGGGCCTAGAGACTCCATTTTGGCACTCAGGTCTAAGTCTCATGGCCCTCTATCAGAATCCAGAGTTTCAAGAAGATCAGAGAAACTCAAAATTTCAACCCCCAAAAAAACGACAGTGGTACCCCCTTTTGTTTTTTTGTTTTCGGGGTGAGAAATTAAGTTTCTCCAATCTTCTCAAAACTCTGGATTCTGATAGAGGGCCTTGAGACTTAGACCTGAGCGCCGAAATGGAGTCTCTAGACCCTTCCAGAGCTGAGATATTGAGATCTACGTAGCATTTATGCCAAAATATCTCAATATCTCAGCTCTGGAAGGGCCTAGAGACTCCATTTTGGCACTCAGGTCTAAGTCTCATGGCCCTCTATCAGAATCCAGAGTTTCAAGAAGATCAGAGAAACTTGAAATTTCGACCCCCCCAAAAAAACGACAGTGGTACCCCTTTTGTTTTGTTTTTCGGGGTGAGAGATTAAGTTTCTCTAATCTTCTCAAAACTCTGGATTCTGATAGAGGGCCATGAGACTTAGACCTGAGTACCAAAATGGAGTCTCTAGACCCTTCCAGAGCTGAGATATTGAGATCTACGTAGCATTTATGCCATTACAAATATCTCAATATCTCAGCTCTGGAAGGGCCTAGAGACTCCATTTTGGCACTCAGGTCTAAGTCTCATGGCCCTCTATCAGAATCCAGAGTTTCAAGAAGATCAGAGAAACTCAAAATTTCACCCCCAAAAAAACGACAGTGGTACCCCTTTTTGTTTTTTTGTTTTCGGGGTGAGAAATGAAGTTTCTCCAATCTTCTCAAAACTCTGGATTCTGATAGAGGGCCTTGAGACTTAGACCTGAGTGCCGAAATCTAGACCCTTCCAGAGCTGAGATATTGAGATCTACGTAGCATTTATGCCATTACAAATATCTCAATATCTCAGCTCTGGAAGGGCCTAGAGACTCCATTTTGGCACTCAGGTCTAAGTCTCATGGCCCTCTAGCAGAAAGAAGATCAGAGAAACTCAAAATTTCAACCCCCCCCCCAAAAAAAACTACAGTGGTACCCCTTTTGTTTTTGTTTTCGGGGTGAGAAATTAAGTTTCTCCAATCTTCTCAAAACTCTGGATTCTGATAGAAGGCCATGAGACTTAGACCTGAGTGCCAAAATGGAGTCTCTAGACCCTTCCGGAGCTGAGATATTGAGATCTACGTAGCATTTATGCCATTACAAATATCTCAATATCTCAGCTCTGGAAGGGCCTAGAGACTCCATTTTGGCACTCAGGTCTAAGTCTCATGGCCCTCTAGCAGAAAGAAGATCAGAGAAACTCAAAATTTTAACACCCCCAAAAAAAACTACAGTGGTACCCCTTTTGTTTTTGTTTTCGGGGTGAGAAATTAAGTTTCTCCAATCTTCTCAAAACTCTGGATTCTGATAGAAGGCCATGAGACTTAGACCTGAGTGCCAAAATGGAGTCTCTAGACCCTTCCGGAGCTGAGATATTGAGATCTACGTAGCATTTATGCCATTACAAATATCTCAATATCTCAGCTCTGGAAGGGCCTAGAGACTCCATTTTGGCACTCAGGTCTAAGTCTCATGGCCCTCTAGCAGAAAGAAGATCAGAGGAAACTCAAAATTTTAACACCCCCCCCCCCAAAAAAAAAAACGACAGTGGTACCCCTTTTGTTTTTGTTTTTTCGGGGCGAGAAATTAAGTTTCTCCAATCTTCTCAAAACTCTGGATTCTGATAGATGGCCATGAGACTTAGCCCTGAGTGCCGAAATGGAGTCTCTAGACCCTTCCAGAGCTGAGATATTGAGATCTACGTAGCATTTATGCCAAAATATCTCAATATCTCAGCTCTGGAAGGGCCTAGAGACTCCATTTTGGCACTCAGGTCTAAGTCTCATGGCCCTCTATCAGAATCCAGAGTTTCAAGAAGATCAGAGAAACTCAAAATTACGACCCCCCCAAAAAACGACAGTGGTACCCCTTTTTTTTGTGCGAAAAAAAAGTTTCTCCAATCTTATTGAAACTCTGGATTCTGATAGAGGGCCATGGGACTTAGACCTGAGTGCCGAAATGGAGTCTCTAGACCCTTCCAGAGCTGAGATATTGAGATCTACGTAGCATTTATGCCATTACAAATATCTCAATATCTCAGCTCTGGAAGGGCCTAGAGACTCCATTTTGGCACTCAGGTCTAAGTCTCATGGCCCTCTATCAGAATCCAGAGTTTCAAGAAGATCAGAGAAACTCAAAATTACGACCCCCCCCCCCAAAAAAAAAAACGACAGTGGTACCTCTTTTTTTGTGCGAAAAAAAAGTTTCTCCAATCTTATTGAAACTCTGGATTCTGATAGAGGGCCATGGGACTTAGACCTGAGTGCAAAAATGGAGTCTCTAGACCCTTCCAGAGCTGAGATATTGAGATCTACGTTGCATTTATGCCATTACAAATATCTCAATATCTCAGCTCTGGAAGGGCCTAGAGACTCCATTTTGGCACTCAGGTCTAAGTCTCATGGCCCTCTATCAGAATCCAGAGTTTCAAGAAGATCAGAGAAACTCAAAATTTCAACCCCCAAAAAAACGACAGTGGTACCCCCTTTTGTTTTTTTTGTTTTCGGGGTGAGAAATTAAGTTTCTCCAATCTTCTCAAAACTCTGGATTCTGATAGAGGGCCTTGAGACTTAGACCTGAGCGCCGAAATGGAGTCTCTAGACCCTTCCAGAGCTGAGATATTGAGATCTACGTAGCATTTATGCCATTACAAATATCTCAATATCTCAGCTCTGGAAGGGCCTAGAGACTCCATTTTGGCACTCAGGTCTAAGTCTCATGGCCCTCTATCAGAATCCAGAGTTTCAAGAAGATCAGAGAAACTCAAAATTTCAACCCCCCAAAAAAACGACAGTGCTACCCCTTTTGTTTTTTTGTTTTCGGGGCGAGAAATTAGGTTTCTCCAATCTTCTCAAAACTCTGGATTCTGATAGATGACCATGACACTTAGCCCTGAGTGCCAAAATGTAGTCACTAGACCCTTGCAGAGCTGAGATATTGAGATATTTGTAATGGCATAAATGCTACGTAGATCTCAATATCTCAGCTCTGGAAGGGTCTAGAGACTCCATTTTGGCACTCAGGTCTAAGTCTCATGGCCCTCTATCAGAATCCAGAGTTTCAAGAAGATTGGAAAAACTTAATTTCTCACCCCGAAAAAAAAAACCAAAAGGGGTACCAGTGTCTTAGTGTTTTGCGTATCTATGGCAACAACAGACTTTTATAACGTGAATCCAGGATCGCTGTCATAAAACACTTAAATGTTCCCCTCACGTAAGAGAACCGTTTAAGAGATCATATGCAACACCCTTAAGTTATTCTCTTAGGTAAGGGGAAATCGCTACCTTACACCACAGGTTTCTATTGAAGAATGAGGTGTTTGAAAAATAGAGACAATAAAGGGCTGATCAGACCAGTGGCGATAACTGTACCTATAAAGTTAATGATCATTCTAATTCTAACGATAAGAAAGTCCACATAACCACACCGATAACGATAACTACAGAGGAATTATATCACTGCAATCACTTTAATAATAAAAAAAAATTCAGCTGATAAATTATAAGAATCATTGACAGCTGTAATAAATTGTAGTCTGCCTCAACCAAGATTCCACTCCAAAATATTTTATAATGAGCTCATTCCCAAAATGGCTTAATTATCATTGAGATGAAGGAAGTAAAGTTATATTGTTTCTTTACAATTTGGGTTGATCACATCCTGAATCTCTTGGGACACCAAGAACCTTCTCAGACAATCGGGTGTCTCAACTTCATTAACGTACAGAACTCAGGTACAACAAGAGCAACTTCATAGTGGTAAACTGTATCAGGATAAAAGGTTTAAGATTTGGATCAGTGTTTTTTGACAAAAAGAGCACCCGTCTCTTTTTAGAGGTAGAAATGGTCTATGCAAAAGTCAAAAATCTTCTCAAAAAGAAAGAAAAGTGCTGTTTACATGACACATTTGTATCACTTTGTTGGCTTTGATTTTGATTTAGAAGAACAAAAATCTCTGCAGAAAGCAGAAAATAATCCAGACTGTACACAGCATAAGGGTTGAGAGTCATTTTTTGTTGTTGTTGAAAAATGCATGTTGTTAAAGGCAAATTCATATATTTTTTTATTCCAAATGAGTTTCTTTGTCAATCTGTAGTTTTAACATGACATGTGGAAACCCCCTCAACCCATAAAACTGACCTCTTTACTTACAGTAATGCATTCACTTAAAATATCCACTGTTCTAATATAAATGTAAATACGCATAATTTTATAATGTAACTCACGTTTGTATAGAAATATTTTAAAATAAAAAAGACTTTCGGTGATCTGTGATTCTGCTATTTCCTTCCTTCTTTCATCAGTCATTTTTCAGCGCATGTGATGTGTGTGAGGAAATATTTACTAATGGAAGTTGAAGCACAACAACAGATGTCTGACTTTCTGTTTCTGAAAACACTGATCTGTGGTAAAACGCAGCGTGTGCAAATTGAGGTTGAGGTATGTGGCGTGATCTCCAGCACTGGTTACGGACTCACACTTTTCTACAGACAGATCAAAGTCCATGTTTTAATGAACAAACAGCTCCTCATTTCCAGTAACATACATATTCATTCAGAGTTGATCTTTTCTGTATCAATAAAGTCTCTCTATTTTTTTATTTCAAATTTAGACAACACAACCCCAGAATTAAATTACACAGACAGTGGATTTAAAAATAAGTATAGTACAGAAAAGTATGAATATCTGTTTAGAATATCTTTAATTAACAACTTAGCGTCATTGTTCTCCATTAACGTGTGTGCTCTCATTCTGTCGCGGTCTGGCTCTGATCTGTACAGTGAATGACATTCAGACGAGACTACTCTGTGCTACTTCCTGTGTGTGACCTCTATTGTAACCGAGAGAATTCAGTCAGGGAAGGGAAGGAGAGTCTTTGCCACAGTCTGCCTCGATTCCAGGCAGACGTCTGTGTGCTGCCTGAAGATCAGAATCACAGGGGAAGTTTAATAACGTCTAAATCCTCAGACTGAGGCGGACGCTCTTAAATCTCAAGGTTACTCCAGACATGGTCAGTGTTATAGTACATCGTTCAATAGTACAAAACAAAACTTGATATGGCACGTGGCTATCCAAAAGAAAGGGATAATACTGTCGTACCAAGGAAAAGATGGAAAGCGCATTTGTCTATGATTTTGAACAAGGGGGCAAATATTGCAAAAATGTGTCATACTTTTGTCTTTTTTCCTCATTTCTGCTCTCCCATTAGGTCTGTGTTGTTGCTAGACTGAGGTGGCGGTAAAGTGCAGCCTTTTACCGGTGGGGAGTGTCCTATCCGGCATGGGCTCGGCCCACCTCCGCCTTCACTGTCTGTATTGGAGGATGAGTGAGGAGGGGGCGGAGCCAGGCGAGGCAGAGGGGCCGAGGAGGGAGGAATTCGGTGTACAAGAGGTTGTGCGGAGACTCTGGCATACGCCGGCACTCCTGGCATATGCGCACATGAGTGCAGCCCCGCGGCAGAGGCACTGTCACTGCGGGCGGTCCCAGGGCCACTGGGGGGTGCTGTTGGCACCTAATGGGTCCTCCAGGAGTCGCTGGGGCCCAGGACCCATGTCTGAGGGGCCTCCTCCTGACCCTGAGCTTCCTGTCAGGGGTCCCGTACCGCTATAGAGCTTTCCATTGCTAAGGCGCATCTCTCTGACAAGTCGCAGGGGTCGCGGGGCACCTAAAGTGATGCGGGTGGGGTGCCGAAGGGCCAGAGAGCTGGACAGGGGGCGACGACGGCGAAGGCGAGAACTTTTCTTGCAGGAAACAGCGTTACGGAATTCTCTCAACATCTCCTGACATACGGACACCTGAATGTTAAAAATATATATTAAAGGCTTTAACAAAAAAAGATTAAAATATTTCACAGAGGTTTTTATATCACATATATACATGTACATTTATACGCTATTGGTCAAAAGTTTGGAATAATAAAGATTTTTAATGTTTTTGAAATAGCACTCTTTACTCACCCTGGTGGAATTTATTTTATCAAAAATAAGTTGTGAAATATTACAATTAAAAATAGCTGTTTTCTATTTTAATATATTTTCAAATGTAAAAGTAAAAGGCTTGATTTTCAGCATCATTATTTTCTCACTGGTCTTCAGGATCACACAATCATTTATTGTCATATGATTCACAAGAAACAATTCTTATTACTTATTATCAATAATGAAAAGAGTTGTGTCTGTTAATGTTCAGTTGTGCCTGTTAATGTTTAATGTGCCTGTTAAACGATAATAGACTACTATTTAAAAATGTGTGGTGAGTAAGATATTTTTGTTTAATTAATCTTTTGAACTTTCTACTCATTAAAAAATCCTAAGGAAATGTATCATAGTTTTCACTAAATATTTACCAGCAAAAACTGATGACAATAAGAAATGTTTATAAAAATCCAACAAATGATTTAAAAAAAGAAAACAATCATTTAAAATTGTAATAATATTTAACATTATTACTGTTGATAGTGCATTTTGATTTAAAGGAGTCATAACCTGTCATTTTCCCTTTTCCATGAGAATCAATGTATGTTATGATTGCCTAAAGATTAAACATTGGTCGGGAGGCCGATATTCAAAAGTAAAGCGTTTGTTTACCCCAGGGTTCGTAAATCAGCCCACGTGCACGTGCACTCAAATACGAGATTTTAATTTCTCTCCCGACTTGACGTCAAGACGGGGCAGGATATACCATATATGGACACCGCAGATGCTGCAGGAAGCTTGCGCTGTCCCTCCCCTCTCCCCTCATAAGAAAGATGCAGAAATGTAGTGCACAAGTATGTTGCTCTGTGGTTGACTGCCAGAATCAACATTCAAATGTGTTTTCTCTACCAAAAACGGACCACACTACCAGGGACCAGTGGATGAAATTCATTTTTAATGACGCTGTTTCAACAACTGGCTCAACGTTAACTTAGGTGTCTGCGCTAAACATTTATCACAGGAATCCTTTACAACGTTCATTTCGAATCGGACAATAATTTCTACAGAGTCAGAGTGCTGTATAAAGATGAACAGGTAAGTTATAGTTTAGTAGTTTAATTATGGTTATTATAACGTAATTTGCCATCTGCTTGTATGTATCCATTATTTATTAATAGCCTACAGTCTGCTGTTTCGGACCAGGTCCGAATGATGATCAAACATATACTGATGATGAGTTTAATAAAGTTTATTGTACATCACACAAAAGATGAAGCATCAGTTTTACTTCAGAAAATCACCGTAAGAGCTCCGTAAGAGTAAACACAGCTATAAGAAGTGCGTGAACGTGAAACAAGGCAAAAACAACACATGATAGCAAACGTCGATCTCTATAACCACTGTAAGCTGATAAAAAAAGTAGACTACATCTCCGTTAATGTAAAAGGTAAACTTATGTGGGTGAAAATAGCAACAAACGTTTTAGCTCGTTACTGATGTTGATGTATGTCTCAGTCAAAATGATTGTCTTTACCATTCAGAGACATGTTGATGTAAACGTCCTTCCATTAACTCTATATCTTCCGTTTCCAGCTCTAGTTCAGAGTCTGGCTCAAACACATATGGTTGAATTCTGTAGGTCGCGGTCTTTTTGTAATGATATGCTGAAGTTCCCTGCGGTGTCAAGCCCCCTCCTTCCTGCCACCAATCAACGCGGCCCTCATTTGCATTATTATAATGACCGTCCACGACAGCCAAAATATCGCATCAGATCTCGCGAGGCAATAATGCATTCAGAAATAAGGGTCAGAGGAGCTCTGTGTTTGTTTTTTTCACTTTTCTTTTTTAGAAGGGCCTGAAAGACTATAATAGAGCATGGGTATCCAATGTATTACTAGGTTATGACTCCTTTAAAAAAGCCTTGTGTTAAGCATAAGAGACTACTTTCAAAAACATAGAAAATCTTAATTATTTCAACAGTTTTGGCTGGCAGTGCACATGAATATCACAGAACTATATATTGCACAAGTAGACATGCACACCGTGACAACCACTGACTTCGACTTCACTACAACACTCAGTCGGCGGGTTGCTTTGGTAACCTACTGTAGTGTGACTGTGATATTGGCGGTCGCAGGAGAGAGGCCGTACCTCGTCTGTTTCAGCTGATCGGCGTGTGGACCACACAAACTCCATCACAGCCACAAACACAGCAATAATCAGGCCACAGATTAACACCACAAATATACCGCCAATGTTCTCCATCCCAAGACCTGAAACAGATGCAGATTGTTTAAAAGTGTGACAAAGTGACAATCTTTCATCACAGACAGAAATATTACATTTACTTTCAAGTCGGCACTGAGCGGAAATTCACTCTATTTTCGAGACACATTTATTTATTGTGCTTATTGTGAACGATTAATCTATGAATTTAATTTGTTTTAAATTTAAAATCATCTTTTATTAAAATGTCACTTGATATTCTGAAAATGACTTTCTCTGGTCGCCAGACTTCTCCAAACATTTAGTCTGTTTAAATCCTGCCTCTTTCACACAGTTGACTTTAAAGGAGTAGTTCACTTTAAAAAAACTTTTGCTGATAATTTACTCACCCCATGTCATCCAAGATGTCCACATCTTTCTTTCTTCAGTCGAAAAGATATTAAGGTTTTTGATGAAAACATTCCAGGATTTTCTCCATATAATGGACTTCATTGGGAACCAAACGGTTCAAGGTCCAAATGAGAGTTTCAGTGCAGCTTCAAAGGGCTTTATACGACACCAGATGATGAATAAGGGTCTTATATAGGACCCTTCGAGTCATGACTCGAAAAAAGATTTGTTCATTTTGATTACCGAGTTTGAACAGAAGTCACGAATGCGGATCACAGAACAGAGCAAGACGAGCATTTTTGCTAATAAAACTTAAACATTTTTATTTATTTTTGAAATGAGTGATCGTTTCACTAGATAAGACCCTTATTCATCGTCTGGTGTTGTTTAAAGCCCTTCGAAGCTGCACTGAAACTCTCATTTGGATCTTGAACCGTTTGGTTCCCATTGAATTACATTATATGGAGAAAATCCTGGAATGTTTTCATCAAAAAGCTTAATTTCTTTTCGACTGAAGAAAGAAAGACATGGACATCTTGGATGAGCAAACTTTTTTTTTAAAGTGAACTACTCCTTTAAGCTCTAATCAGCAGCCAATCAAGTGCCTGTCCTAAATTTTTTCAACCCGTTTTACTTGGATGTACGTCAAAATATGGGAAGAAAAGAACGGTCTATACTTCCATTTCATCGCAAGTTGAAACACACACAAAACTGCTTGCATTTTCACAGCTACAGTGGGTTTGTGAAACCCCGCCCTCTGTGTTTTCAAGCATAGTAGCTTTCTAGCTGGTTATGAGCTGGTTCAAGCTCATATTGGACCAGAAACAAACTAGATTCCTTGTATAATGTAGGTAATGTAATGTAGGTTTCTGACCAAATAACATGTTCTGAACACAGTTACTGGTTCCAAATGTATATTTCAGCAGGAATGAGACAGGGGGGAAATTATTGCTTTGAGGTACAGAAAAGAGGTTCATGCCTTTGGCCCGGTGGTCTTCCTCTTTGGGACACTGCCCTCCCTCCCACCATCTTCTCTTCAGGATCTCCAGCCTGTTATTCTCCTGCAACTGCAGCACTGCCAGACTGATCTCATCTCTGAAAGGAGAACCTGGGAGACGGAATAATGCAGATGTCTAGCATGAGGAAGTCCCAATAAATTTCACATCATGAAACATCTAAAAACAAGTCTCAAATGAGTTTACATGATTAATGTTCGATTAATTTATTAGTGACCTAGCAATAGTGCAGAATCTTAAATATTTCTTCATCATTACTGGTAGTTTGCTGTGAGCAGTTTGCAGCGCACTTTCGAAAAGCATCTGAAATCAACATCTATAAGTGAACACTCTTTTACTCCATTTCTTTGTGCATATTGCATGGTTTGCTTATTAAATGAGCAATCATAACAGTAAAATCTAACCATTTTGTTGAACAGTCTTGTGGCTAGTTTACTAAGCAAACAATGTCATGTACTGTATGCTACATGTGCAGCAGCAGAGCAGAATGTCTTACATGCTCACAGCAATGTCTGTAAATGTATTGGCAGAAGCAAGTCTCGGTATTTGCTCTGCAGCAGCCACGACCAAATACATTAACACTGCCATATCCATTACCATCCCTACCTCTCTGAGAGTTGCCATGGCAGAAATATGTAGACATATACACTCACCGGCCACTTTATTAGGTACACCTGTCCAACTGCTCGTTAACACTTAATTTCTAAGCAGCCAATCACATGGCGGCAACTCAGTGCATTTAGGCATGTAGACATGGTCAAGACAATCTCCTGCAGTTAAAACCGAGAATGGGGAAGAAAGGTGATTTGAGTGACTTTGAACGTGGCATAATTGTTGGTGCCAGAAGGGCTGGTCTGAGTATTTCAGAAACTGCTAATCTACTGGGATTTTCACGCACAACCATCTCTAGGGTTTACAGAGAATGGTCCGAAAAAGAAAAAACATCCAGTGAGCGGCAGTTCTGTGGGCGGAAATGCCTTGTTGATGCCAGAGGTCAGAGGAGAATGGCCAGACTGGTTCGAGCTGATAGAAGGGCAACAGCGACTCAAATAACCCCCGTTACAACCAAGGTGGGCAAAAGAGCATCTCTGAACGCACAGTACATCGAACTTTGAGGCAGATGGGCTACAGCAGCAGAAGACCACACCGGGTGCCACTCCTTTCAGCTATGAACAGGAAACTGAGGCTACAATTTGCACAAGCTCATCGAAATTGGACAATAGAAGATTGGAAAAACGTTGCCTGGTCTGATGAGTCTCGATTTCTGCTGCGACATTCGGATGGTAGGGTCAGAATTTGGCGTCTACAACATGAAAGCATGGATCCATCCTGCCTTGTATCAACGGTTCAGGCTGGTGGTGGTGGTGTCATGGTGTGGGGAATATTTTCTTGGCACTCTTTGGGCCCCTTGGTACCAATTGAGCATCGTTGCAACGCCACAGCCTACCTGAGTATTGTTGCTGACCATGTCCATCCCTTTATGACCACAATGTACCCAACTTCTGATGGCTACTTTCAGCAGGATAATGCGCCATGTCATAAAGCTGGAATCATCTCAGACTGGTTTCTTGAACATGACAATCAGTTCGCTGTACTCAAAGAGTTCGCTGTACTCAAATGGCCTCCACAGTCACCAGATCTTTAAAATTCATAAAAAGATCAGCCCAAAATTTAAGAGAAGATGTTTCCTTCACAAACAAGTAACATGGTACAAAAATACAGTGATGGCATTAAATGTTCCTAGAGACACCGTTGGAAGCCTTTATCACAAGTTAAAAGGAACAGTGGCTACACTACCTGGACGGGGCAGAAAAAGTGACTGGAGGAAAGAATGAAGCATATGCTGAAAAGAACACTGTCTACAGTTAATCATGGTGGTGGCTCATTGATGCTTTGGGGCTGTTTTGCATCCTCTGGCACTGGAAACCTGCAGCGTGTGGAAGGCAAGATTGGTTAATTAAAGTATCAGGAAATCTTAGGGGAGAACGTCTTGCCATCAGTGAGGAAGCTGAAGCTTGGGCGTCATTGGACCTTCCAACCTCAAATTCCACCAAGGCATGATTGCAGAAGAAGTCCTGGAAGATTTTACTGAACTGGAGACCATTGCTCATGTGGAATTGGCGAGATTCCTCAGAAACGCTGTTGGAAAGCTGGTGTCTGGTTATATATCTCGTCAGCAGCAGGTTTACTAAAAATGCTTGCCATAAAGGGGTTGAATAGTTTTGCGACTGTGGAAGTCATTAAAAGTTGCATTTTCAGTTGAATTTGGGTAAACCACTTGAAACATTTGTTGTGTTGAGCTATTTCAATAACTTTTGTTTGAATGTTCATTGCAAACAGCCTGAAGGTCTGTACATTTTGCAAATTAACCTTATTGCATAATTTTGATTGCAACTGTGTATGCAAAGTGAAAGTGAGCAGATTTATATTTTATCAAATATTTAAGTTGACAATGTTGGTAACATTATTTTTAAGTTATTATGGTGTTACGGTTTAAAAATCCCATGAATCACAGTACTGCTACACTGTAAAAGATAAACCGTAAATTTTATGGTAAAAAAACAGCAGCTGTGGTTGCCAGAACTTTACTGTTCAAGAATTGAGAAGAACCACCGCTTATCCGTAAAAAGTCTTATACAGAGGTGCTGCTGCATAAAATGATCGTGAAAAATAGTAAAAATAGCACACGCACACTCAAAAAACTGTGTAACGTCAATTTACTGCAGCTTTCAGTCTTGCGACTTCTTCAGGCATATGCCTGAAGAAGGTTGCAAGACCGAAAGCTTGCAGATTAAATTGATGTTGCACATATTTCAGAACTTTACTGTTAAAATTACGGTAGGAACGTGAATGGTTTTACAGACTTAACTTAAAATTTTAAGTAATAAACCGTATTTTATTTTATGATAAAATGTGGATTTACCAACTTATTGATGTATTGATATCTGTCTTAGACCATTGTAATACACTGACAACTAACAATCATCACAGCAGTGATGAGAGTTGCATGAGCAATCACAGCTCATTACATGTGAATACTTCTATAAAGTAATACTTATTTAAAGAAGCTGCACAATGTCATTCACACGTGAAATAAATAAAAAAAATGCAATAAACATTAATTTAACAACATTAAATGTAACATATAACCCTAATGTACATGACTGTTTAGAAGAAAAAAACAATAAAACTATGAGGAACCATAGTTATTTCAAAAAAAAAAAAAAAACATAAAATGTGAAGTGTCACACAGGGATTGTGGGAATGTCAATTTACGGTTTTTCACTGTAAATTATACAATGATTTATTCTTTTTCACTTTAAGAAACTGTAAATTTAATGGTATTTTACTGTTAAATTATATCACAGTTATTACGTATATTAATAACGTGCGTATAGTACGGAAACTTTCTGTTAACCAATTAACAGTTTTGCACTGTAGCATTCTGTGAGGCTTATTGTAAATGTGTACTTTTATCTTTCAATTTTACTAATTGAGGGATCCTCTCTCTTACCTAGAGGCATGCCAATGCCATAACCCTTGGTGTCTAGCAGGCCTCCGATCTGGGTAAGGTTGCAGTTGAGGCTGCGGTGGTACTCGTTCATGGTGCTCTCAAGGAGGAAGGCATATTTCGAGTTCAAGACTCGTGCAATGCCCTCCTCTGTGCTCTTCACAAAGACACTGGGCTGCTTAGAATACATGTAGTTCCACATCCGCTGAGTACGTTTGATAACGGAGTTCTGAGAGAGAGGAGAAGATGTTTCATCAGTGTACACATCATAAATAAACATTTAAACTCTTTTTGACATGCACAATAACAAACAGAAAGAAAAACAGTGACGCACACACAGATGGTAAAAACACTTGAGCAAACAAAAACCTGATAAGAAAATACACAGTCATTACGCCAAGGGTAATCTACATGAAAAACCAACAAGAAAATAAACAACAGACACAAAACCCATTCATACACATATGCAAATATATGCCTGCTGGCACTTTCCATGAATATGATACAAAATTGAGCCTAAAAATATTTAAAGACATTTTTTTCCTTTTCAACAGATGTTCAGTGAAATGAAATCTCAAATCTCACATTTTTTTTGGTGCTACTTATTAGATAAACTTAATCCCACACAAAATATTTTGGAGAAAACTGAAGATTTAATTTAGTACTAGTACATTTTTACATATATTTTTTAAATGTATTTAAAATGATAAAAAAATTATAAATATTGTCAATTTTATTTTTTAATTACATCAATAAAGTTTGTTTTGAAGTTGACATGAAATTAAAATCCACCCTATTTATTTTTTTAGAAAAAAAATATGCTTGTTATTGATCTTGTTGAGAATGATTCATCAATGCATCTAGGTATTTCAGGAGAGTTTCCAAGTTTTAGAAATAAAACAATGAAAAAATATTACAAAATGTGACAAAAAGTATAAATGACACATTTTTCTAAAGTAACACTGTCCAACAGCGACACCAGCAGGTAAAGGTACAGCGGGGCACCTCGTCATTCTTGCCTCCCCTAAGTCCATTGAGTTTTAACAGACCCCCTAAAAGCATGCGGTGGGTTTGGTGAGGGGTAATTAAGAATGGAAGTGGCAAAGTCACGTGAGAGGAGGCAATGCCTGCATCTCATTATGATTGGATATGATTGGTTTTTGCAATAAATTCTGCCACTTGTTTTCAAGCAGATGTATGAATCAGTCTGAAGGAACAAAATTATGGAATTAATGGGAGGACTAATTAAAATGTATGCAACATCTCAGCCACTTAGATATCATCGCTTTACGTCACTTCAAAATCAAACTTGTAATGGCTTGAAAACATGGTGATTGCGAGGTTTGTTTGAGCAATCAGCTTGGGGAAATTAAAGGTACATTTTTGTGTCTGTGACCAGTGTTTATTGAGCTTGATGACTGATGAAAATAAGTTGATTAAAAAGAACAAATAAAATACATTGTTTTAAATTGTTAATGTCTTTAGTTATTATTTTGGAATAAATGTAAAAATGCGTAAAAACACTTAAGTTAATGAGATTTACACTTGTGTATGATTCACATGTGAATGAACATTTACATGTGCAAGCCAGCAATTGTTCATATTTCTGTCCCTATATAGATGTGTATCACTTATATATTAGTATCATAAGATTTGTACCATAAAAAAGGTCATGGTGCTTCCTCCATGAATGGTGCCGTATTGTATATTGGTTTGATCGGCCAGGTCATCGGGAGATTCAATTGGCACTTCCATTCTCTGCACGGTCAGAAAAGCAGCCAGATTCGCTGTGTATGAGGAGATTATTATAAGAGTGAATGCCCACCTAAAAGAGAGAGAGAGGACATAAATGATGGAAGCAGAGTGCAAAAAGCCCATAACTGTGCTGTGTAATGTGTCCTTTGACTCTGTTAAAATGAACATCAAAACATATGGAGCCCCTGCACACGCTCAAACTCACCAAACCCCACTAACACAGCGTGTGGATAGGGCTCGGGGCATGATCTCTGACCCCTGCTGCATGAAGCCCCCGACAGGAAACCACAGGCTGTTTCCGAGCGTGTACTGATTTTCCAGCAGGTCTTTGCGCTCACGCAGACACGGGTGAGGGTTATACCATTCATACGGACTCAACCTGACACGAGTACACACACACACACACACACACACAGGGAGAGAGAAATCTAGCATGGAGCATTAAATATTTATTTCTTCACTATACTATAAAGGGTAAGATATTTTTACTGGAAAACAAGACAAACACACTGATTAGGTCCATAATTTTTAGAAGTTTTAGAGAGTGTTGGTGTGTGTTTGTGTGTACCTAGCAGAAAGAAAAAGCACACAGCTGACAGCGAGGTAAGCCAGCAGCATGAAGAGCCAAACAGCCGGTGAGAAGGGATCCAGGAAGGAGAAATAACCTGGCTTCCTGCCCTGAGAGACAGTGAAAGAGAAAGAGAGGTAAATTAATGCAACTGAAGGAAGGAAAGTGGCAGCAATAAAAGCCAAAAGGGATTATGTCCACTATGAATATTCAATGTATTAATTACAATAATTAAGTACTTTTTAGGCATGTAGACACATTATCTATCTATCTATCTATCTATCTATCTATCTATCTATCTATCTATCTATCTATCTATCTATCTATTTATCTATTTCTATCTGATCTATCTATCTATCTATCTATCTATCTATCTATCTATCTATCTATCTATCTATCTTAGTTATCCAGATGATACACTCTGTATACTGGCTGTTGTCATTCAGGACAGGTCAAGCAGAGAATTTCACAAGAAATTTCAAGCTATTTGCACCAATGTGTATCATCTCATCCTCTCAGTTCATTCAAATGTTTTAATGTTGCATGTTTTACTCCAGACGCAAGATGGCGCTATTGATCAAAACAGAGTCGCCAGATATGGATTTTTACTGTAAAACTCTTCCATCGAAAGCAGAAAGGTTTAGTCTTTACCAAGTAAAGATATATCCAATATTTCATTAACCAGTTTCCCGTTTGAGTGAGTGTGGATCAGGTTTTGCTTATAAAACAATTGGTCTCTCTATTTTCTCTATTTTTAGTATTACAACCTGAATCAGTCAACAATTATGACTTCAATCCTAATGAAAAATAAATTACTTTAATTAAAAAAAAAACAAAAAAACTTTATATGACAATTCATTACCCCCCATATATATATATATATATATATATATATATACATATACTGTATATATATATATATACATATACTGTATATATATATATACATACAGTATATATATGTGTGTATATATATATATATATATATATATATATATATATATATATATATATACATACAGTATATATATATATATATATATATATATATATATATATATATGTTATATACATATATATGTTTTTGTGAAGTTTTATTGATAGAATGCGTAAAGTGATGCCACTGTGTTGACTCTTTCTCTCTCTCTGTGTGACTTACTATATGGACCCTGTAGAGAATACTGATGCCCAGGGTCATAAAGGGTTTTGAGAAGTCAATGACCTTCTCTCTCTAGATGTTATGGTAAAAGAAGCTACAGCCATATCAGCTTTCTGTTCCAAAGAAAAAAAGAAAGAGAGCAATTAAACATTGTTTATAAGCACAACAGAAATGTCGTCAAGACACAGTAAGGAAAATGACGTGGAACTGAATTGAATGCAACCATGTGAAAATACTTGTTATTTCAGTAGAGAACAAGTTATTGAGAGCAACTACATACCCTGTTGATCAGCTCTCCCACCATGCCTGTCCACGAGCCGTTGGGTTCAGGTGCCCCATACAGGCCATCGTCCACCAGTTTGATACGGAAATTGAACTTGAGGATACCAGCTAGCTCTTCTCAACATGTCCACACAAAACCCCTCATACTGATCATTCCCCTCAAACTCTTGGTAATTCACCTTTCTCATCATGTATGGGTTCTCCTGCACACACAAACACACACATTTTAATATGCAGTCCAAGTTCATGGCCCCAACACTACTATGTTACTGTATTAGATTAAAATATTACACTCAAAATTGTACTTTTTTTATTTTTAAAATTAAAAAAAAAAACAGCAGTGAATTTCACAACTTTGGATGGAGCAGATGTTGCTTTACCTTTACTGTGTCTTTTAGGTGACACTAACTTCTAACATGAAAAACGTTAGTAAGAAATATTCCAGTACCTTATTTTTGTCCCTTCTCTGAATCAAAATGTTTCAGCCAAAAGAAATAAAATAAAAATAAAAACTTCTTGGGGTATATTGTTTTAATTGATAATCAATATAAAGGATTTTCCTCTGTATAGTTTTTTTCACTTTTTTTAATTGTTAAATCATTTTTAACACCCCTTGAATAAAAATAATTAACATAACTAACAAACAAAATAACAAAAGCCAGTCCTTTAATGACTGGACGTGACAAGAAGTTAGATTATTTCTGATGGGAACACAACAGCACAAATATAAGCAAATATTAGTGAGGGATTTGATTTATTCTGTGATGTTTTGTCATGTTAGTTTGTTTCTCTCACACTTTAAGACACACCATTATGTTAGATAAAATTACATGAATTGATGTCTATATTTTTAAATATCTTTTGATTCATTTTGTTAAAGCTGCAGTCCGCGTTTTTCCTCTTTGTCGCCATCTCTGTTCGAAATCTGCAATTGCAGTCATTCACAGAATTATTAACTTTATGGATGAACACAATGTTAGATGAGACTGTGAGGCTGTCAGTCACCACGCCGGTGTGGATACTGGCATTCAGAATCACCGATTATTCTTTTTGAATCTGAACTAGTAGTTCTGGTAACTGGTTCTGACATTGCAGTAAATCGAACTAATTAAATCTATCATACAAAACCGTGCAAATTATACTTTGTTCTCAAATTGTTAATGTTAACAACATAAGCAAGCATTGCATGCGTGACTACATCTAATGTCCTTCAGATATGTATCCTCCTTGTTTTCGCATGGGTCCAGTTTTTGCATTTTACAGCGGGTGAATCTGTTGTCACTGTTGATTGTCGTTTGAAACTTTCTGGATCCGCCATCAAATTGCTAAGTTTTATTATATCAAGTGCTGTGAGAAAAGGCTATAAATCTCCATCTCCAGCATCCTCACACGCAATATAGCTTACACTAGCCGAGACTCCTTCTTTATGTGTACAGATGTGATGTAATGACGCAAAGACATGCTCGAATCTCCTGCGGAAATCCACCAGTACCACTGGAATTAAAAATATTATTACAAGCTTATCGCTTTGAATCGAGCTAAGGCATGCAGATAGTTTTGAACACTGGCTGGTTATGTATTTTCTCAAATATGTATTTTGGATAATTTTTAACAAAAAAAAGCTACTGGCTGCAGCTTTAAAATGAACTGATCATTTAAGCTTTAACTGTTCTTTCTATCATGATAGACATGCAGTAAACTGTCTTTTTATTGTGTAAATAGAGCTAATGTGAGCTTAAGTTTTAGGAAATTAATTACTGATGTAGACGTGGTTAGCTTCCTGTGAACATGAATGGGCATTTGGGCCTGCTGTGGTGCAGTTGGTTCTCACCAGTATGGTGGTGATGATGAGGCTCTTGTTAGCCAGAGTCTCAGAGACGTTGATGTCCAGACTGGTGGAGTTCATCAGCAGAGTGTTATTCAGAGTACCAGATCCCAATCTAACACAGAGATTGTTCAGAAATGAAGCAAACAAAACAACGATGGTGGCACTATTTGAAATATGTGTGTGTGTGTTTCCTGTGCGTGTTTTTTTTTACAAATTGTGAAAATGCAGAAATGTTTCTGTTAGGATTAAGGCCAAAGAATACTTTGGACATCCGTGTACCATTCGTGTGACGTAATTTTCATCATCAGGGGTTCCGTATGTCCTCACCCCTGTCCGTGTGCAGCCCATTTTTTGTGACCACACTGGACTTTGTATGTAAAACAACAACTAGTAACTTGAGTGATTCTATGCTCACGGCCAAAGGAGAATACTTTGAAAGGCTTGGACGTTCAACTGTGCGGAAGACGGAGTGGAACATGGAAAATTAAGTAGACCCGGGCCTTTAGGGTTACTGTATATAAAAACAGTAGAAGTCTATGGAATGTCCCCAATTAGATGTCTAAAGTAAATGTGTATGTATGTGCCTTTAACCTCTTTGTGGCCTCCCCTGTGCTTCTCCAGGATATGGAGGGTGTAATTGGTCCTCTGGCCTTTACTGTTGAACTCAACTCGACCTGTCAAGCCATCATACTCCACCTGATCAAAACATTAGAGATAAACAGAGAATAGAAGCAGCTATGTTACTTTTAATAACACAATGGGTGCTCTCTGAGCAGAAAACATTCCTGGAGGACTTTCAAGTAGAATTGAATTTACCCATACACACACAAACACACACACACACACACTGACCATACGCAGGTAGTTCATGAGGCTGGTTCCGTGTTGCCAGATCTGAGGGGAGGTGCAGCTAAGAGGTTTGATGCCAATCTCCTGACTCCGGTTGAGTTCCTGCACTGCACTCACCACCACATGGACCGCATCAAACAGCAGGGCCGACGACAGCTGAACACACACACACACACACAGAGTTTAGAGTGAGCATTCTGTGTGTTATACATTGATAGTTTTTTTGTGTTTGTGCGTGTCTTACCGCTGGTCCGGGGTACGGGTTAATGTCACAGCCCTCTCTCCAGGACAGATTTAGGCTCCTGATAAACTCCAGGTAAAACGGGTGGGTGGTGTTAAACATTGAGAAGCCCACGATGTTTGACTGCTCATCCACTATATCATCCAACCACAGCAAAGGAAAGTCCTGCACACACACAGGAATGACAAGCGGGAACACATTAGTGTGTGTGTATTAGGCATTTTAGAGAACAATTAGGTTTATAATAGAGAGAGAGAGAGAGAGAGAGAGAGAGAGAGAGAGCTCAGATCAGAAGTGAATAGTACTGGATATTTGGTATTTGAGTGAATCACAATGGTGGATTTACAATATCCTCCTATTTTAAAATATAACGAACAGGGATAGTAAGTAACAGTGTTAATTCTTTTATAAACTTCTGATGTTTAAGTTTTACGTGTCCTGAGAAAGTCACATGACTGCTTAGATAGTATTTCACCACATGAAATACGATCTGAGCAGTCTGGCTGAAGTGGATTTCCAGAAATTGGATTTGAATAGAATTTAATGAATTTAATGAATAATGAATGTAGCTTGAAACAGATTTTAAAAAACAGTATTTCATGTGATTTCATGTGTCCGTTTACACTAAATCTGATATGCACAAAAATCGCATTTGGACTGACAGTCTGAACGTATCCTAAAGGTTTCGGAAATGCCTGTAAGGTTTGAGTAACGTTTGTTTGGGTAACCTTACGAAAAGTTAATTTTATGAAGTATTCTTAAGTAATGTTCAAGTATATTTTTTAAGTATACATTTAGCAAGTATACTAATTTCAATATGTACTAATGGTAGATGAGTACTATTTTAATACCGCTTGGGACTAAATTGGCCCACTTTTAGTATATAAAAGTATACGTTTAAGTGTTCTATAGAGAGCCTAAGTCCCTCCCCTTCTGGTCGAACCACCATGGGACCTTATTTCGGAAAAATATTGTATGGTAGTCAATGGCGAGAGATAACAAATATTTTGATTTCGTTTAAATTGATCCCTGAATTACACATATGATGTTTGTCAATTTAAAAGATACATTTTAAAGTCAAGAAAGACACAGTTTGATGTAAAACTGTTGAGATATAAGACTGTGAAAATACGTAATTACAAAGACCCCAAAGGCACACATTTTCTCTCAATGAATGAAGCGAACTTTACTGAGGCTATGTCATTGTTTCTATAGTCTTCCATTATAATCGTAACATTACCGTCATGAGTGTGTTGTTCCAGACTGCACACACACACAGCAGCTAATCTTGCTCGTTGTTTCGCCTTCCGGGAGATGTAGTTCATTGAGGGTTTTTCACATAAAACTAAAAGTTACTCTTCTGTTTTATGACGAACTGTGACTTTCTTGACTTTCATAATTATCTTTTAAATTGACAAACATCATATGTGTAATCCAGGACACAGTTCAGACGGAATAAAAAGATAAGTTATCTCTCGCCATTGACTACCATGCATTATTTTTCCGAGATAAGGTCCCATTAACCGGAAGCGGAGGGGCGGGACTTAGGCTGTCTATAAGTGTAACAGTAGTAAACTTTAAGTGCACAACTAGTTCATAATTCTCATTTGTACTGCAAGTGAACTTATGGGTATACTAGTTTGCTTTTTTAATACTTATAAAAAATGTTTAGCTTATGTAAGTACACTTTGAAGTATACCTAGAACTAGTAGTTTACTGAGAGTACACTAAAAGAGCAAAAATAATATATTATTGGTCAAACTTTCCAGTAAACTACTAATTCAGTAGTTTTATACTATACGTTTTCTTTAAATGAACTTAACATTATAGATAGTTTATTATTATATTTGCACTTGCAGTAGGCCTATAGCCTACTCATTGGCGTCAGTTTGCTTTGAAATGTGCTGGGGACAGAGACGCATTCAGAAGTCCATTTCCATAGTCCTATGGAAGTCAATGAGACCAGAAACTCTCTGGTTACTAAAATTCTTCTAAATATCAGAAAATCAGCTGAATGGATTCGAAAACGGTAAAACCCAAATGTTTAACCCTGAGGGAGTTGTAAAATGAGCCTATTTCCAAAAAAAGTGGAGTATCCCTTTAAAAGAAGTATACCTGTGCTATATCACACTTGAATAAACGTCTTTTTCGTAAAGGTAGACTAGTAGACTAGCATAGTGGAAAAAATATTTGCAGTGTGTTCTACACCGCTGGCACTAGTTGGACCCCGTTGGCATCTTTTTAGATGATTGAGCATGTTGAATTTGCGGCGGAGTCCTTCGATGAGAGAAACCACTCTGGCTGGCTTTTCAGATTTGTGAACCAGTGCTCGAGGAGAAAAACAGAAATAATGAAATCAAGCAAACGACAAAGCTGTTTACGGTTTGTATATCTGCAGTCCTAGATCCTTCCCTTTTTGAATGATGAATACAGAATACTTCTACCTTTTGGGATAAAGAGTTATTTCCTCTAATGAAGACAGAACGTTTGTGCTCATTGGCCGTTGGCTGCTTTGCAATGCGTTCAAGCGCAAGTTGACCCAGACGCAGCGCTTTCATCTATACTGATGTCAGTTTAGTGTGGCCTTTAGATTCGAGTGATAAGTTAGACTACTGACTAGAGATTTTAGTAGCGTATATGGTTCTGTGAAATGTTCGATTAGACTCAGATACTAGAGTTTTCAGTAGGGCATAAGGTGAAGATGACATGATTTACTGAGTTGACGGATTTCACAGAAAATCACAGTGTATGATAAGCAGACTCAGACCTATTTTGAGCCAATTTAAAAACATTTTCATTTGTCTCCAAGCAACAAGGCACATGCATCTGCGTGTGTTATCCAGCGTATACATCAGAACGACTTAAAAATCTGGTAGTTTGTGATCCTCAGTTATTAAATGTATAATGTCAAGCTTTTTTTCTATAAACTTTAACAAAATCAGCAAGTGTATGATCCCTAGTGTTTTAAAATGTGTTCACGGTAACTTAGACTAGTACTATATGTTTTAGTAGTGTAGAATAGGTGTGAGTTGTGTTTGTAGGTTATACAGTAGAAAAGTATGTAATGCAGTTCAAGCTGTGAGGGGGCTGGCTTGAGAAGTGTGAGCGGATTTGCGTAATAAAGATGAATTGTTAAAAGATACGGCTCCAGGCATGAATATATCTACAGGAAAATAGGCCAAGAACTCCTCCTCTATCTTACCATAGTCGTGAGGATGTACTTGTAAAACGCAGATGTCATTCCCAACTCTGATGCCTAAAAAGATAGGCAAGAGGAAAGAGACAATTAAAAAATGTCAGTATGTAAAAAGCAGAACATTTTTTTCTGCTCATTAAGGAGAATTATGATATTTATAGTGTCTATCTAAACATTAAAATGCATGTATATTGAACAAAGCTGAATTGCAAGTTGAGCAATTGAGGTGGGCAAAGACAAGAGAATGAATGAATGTGAAATGAGCCAAAGCAACATTCATTTAGATAATGTAACTGTACGCTTACCTTTTTCAGTATAAGGTAAGAAATAGATGCGTTAGCATCAATAATTATTGTGGCTATTTTGTCATCACGAATCTCCTTCAGTAAAGGCGTGGGGTCAAGGTTGTCATCCAGCATCCTGATTGACAGCGTCTCTCGAGAGATGAGAAAACGCCTTATCAGCTCCTCCAGTCTCAACAGACCTGCGGGGAAGAAAGCGAGCTGTTGGCCCGGAAGCATATGGACACACAAACACCCCACTGGAATTAAGGGGCAAATCCGGCTCCATGTAGTGTACCTGATATGGTTTGTGTCTGAGGTTGTTTGTGAACAGCATGCATCTGTCCGTTTGCAACGTTACTGTGAAGTCGGTGGCAACACAAAGCCCAGTGAAAATGTAAATAACTAGCTGCGCTCTCAAGGGAGCCTGCATGCACAGAAAGAGCCAGTAAAGCCAGTGCCAAACTTTAATTAGCTTGAGGGAGGAAAGAAATCAATGCTCTGCACACTCTCATTCTCTCGCTCTCAATACCTACCCTTCTTCTGTCTTTCCTTCACTGATTTCTCTCAATCATTCTGATTTTCGCCCTTTCTTTTCACTTCGTTTCTCTAAACTTGTCTCTTTCTCGATATTCCCACAGCTGCATTATAAAGTGCAGATCTCAGATCTTCTGTTTGTTTTCCACCAGAGACCAGTGCTGTGACACATTATCAGACCCAGACCAGCCTTGTGCTTAATGACTCATGTGTGACAGTGACTAGAGCTCATTTCCAAAACCTAGCGAGCTGCCAGAATTGTAGGACATCAGAGGCATTTTCCCAATGCAAAACCTGTTCTAAACGGTAGCCATTTAATTATGAGATGCCTAAATTCTATGGAAACAAAAAAGGAAATCCCACAATTGTACTGAGCACAGTGAAGAAATACATCCAAAATAGAGGTTTCATTAATGTGTCTAAAGTTTCATTAATGGGTAACACTTTACAATAAGGTTCATTAGTTAACATTATTTAACTACCTTAGTAAGCATGAAGTAATAATGAAATGCACATGTGCAGCAATTACTATTATTTAAATCAAAGGTTGTATTTGTTAACATTAGTTAATGCACTGTGAACTAAAATGAACAATGAACAGCTGTATTATTAATAACAAACATTAACAAAGATTAATAAATACAGTAACAAATGTATTCCTCAATGTTAGTACATGTTAGTTAATACAATAACTAATGTTAACTAATGAACCTTATTGTAAAGTGTTACCCATTCATGTGCTTTAGTGAATAAATCAATCCACGAATGGCGTGACAATGGTGTGACCATGCAAGATAGTTGATTATACATAAACATAACTGAAAGTGATAATGAAAATAGGGTTTTACTTTATTTGGATGGTCCCTTTAACACATTCAGATGACTACAAGTAACATTGCACTTACATCTCTACTAACTCTCACTAGAGTGTTAGTAGAGTATTATTAGACTTGTACGGTTAGAATAAGTTGACATAGTTGCAAAGTTACTTATAGTCAGTATAATGTCTGTTGGAGGAGCATCACAATAAAGAGTTGGCAGATGTTAAAAAGACAGTCTACTAATACTCTAATGAGAGTTAGTTGACATGTAATTGCAAAGTTACTTAAAGTCAACAGAATGTTCAAAAGAGTCCATCAAAATAAAGTGTTACTGAAAATAGTTGTTTTATTAAACATTGATTATTTATATTATAATGTAATATTAGTGTATACTATTTATCTTTATGCTTACTAAGATGTGATCACAATAGCTTTATCCAACTCAATTGAGGGCATTAGTTTTTTTGTTTTTTTACAAATTTGCTAATTTTTTGGTGTTTCCATCCACCTATTTTTATGCGCATTTTGAGTTGGATAAAAAAATGCTGGATGGAAACGCCAAAATACGCATACATTCTAAAAATGTGCATAAAACGCATGCCCACAATTGAGTTGGATAAATTGTGTATCCTCTAAGAAAATATGCAAATAAACTCTGAGTGAAACACATTACCGAATAAATTTCTTAGTGCGCATCAAGAAAGAGATGTGAAAAGCTGTTTTGATGATCATCAAGTGGTTCGGTATATAGTTACTTGCACAGTCTTACACTTGCTGCATTCCCAAACACCAGGCATCCGCTTCAGAAAGCAAGATAACTTTATTGCATTTTGTTTGCATGCTCTGAGGCGCAAGTAGTTTTTATAAATATATATTATATTATATACAGTGGTTTCTCCTAATGCAGCAATTGGCATTTTTCTTAGTGATATTTGAAGTTAAATTCGCAATTTTGGATGGAAATATAGCTAATGGCAAAATTTCTGTGAAATTTCACAGGTAAAAAGAGCCATAGTCAAGTGTAGTGATGCATCAAACATTGCTCGCGTCACAAAAGTCATTTTTAAACCACGTGAGGGTGAAAGATTTGGTTACATTATATTTTGATAGTCCACTTTAAACATTCTACTAACTTTAAGTAACATTGCAACTACACTGTAAAAAAAATATTTTTTGGTGAAGTAAGTACTAGTGAAAAAAAACAATGTAATTTACTTGAAAAAGTTAGTTCAGGCAAGAATTTAAAAAACTAAGTAAATTCCAAATCAGTGCTTAATTTAAGCGAGTAGAAATGAAAGTGTAAATATAAACTCAATAAAATTAAGTAAAAATTACTCAACTTTTCTGATTCTGTGGTTCCCATCATGCACTGGACCTTGAACAATTAATGAGGCTCATTTTTCACTGGTTTCCAGCTGTATTTACACTGTTTTATCATTGATTTTTGTTGTCAGTATTAGTAACTTGCCATTTTGTGACATTTGAGTAAATTTTTTGCTCAAAATGACACATTCAAACACAAAAACAACCCATCAAATGTTACCGCCATTGTGTATTGTCTACCAAGTATTGAGGTGTTTGCCTTCACATGATGTTTAACATCTGACATGATGTAATATAAATTACTTGGATGATCTAAGAAAAGCACATACTATAAATGACTAATAAGATTCAAGATTATTGTTTTAGTGAAATGTAATACAAAGGCAAAGGAAATCGATATTAATCAACCTTTTACTAGCCAAGTTAAAATTACTTATTTTTTTGTAAAGGTTACTTAATTCCATATTCCAAGTAAATTTAACTTAAAGATTTCTGAATTAAAGGTACTGATGAATATGTTTAAGTTTTTACTTGGCAAATCTTTGTAAATTTACTAGCATTTTCTGAGTGAGATAGTTTAGCAAGCATTTTTCAAGTAAATCCTGACTCCAAATTTTTTACAGTGTACTTGTCAACTAACTCTCATTAGAGTATTAGTAGACTGTCTGCTCAATATCTGCTAACACTTTATTTGATGCTCCCCAACAGACATTCTACTGACTATAAGTAACTTTGCCAATATCAACTAACTCTCATTAGAGTATTAATAGTCTATTTGTATAGGGTTAGAATAAGTTGACATGTAGTTGCAATTAAAAGTTACTTATAGTAGAATGTCTGTTGGGGGACCTGCAAAATCAGGCTTAGAGGCCTTTCACGCAGTCTTTGTTTTTGCATTACACTTCACTACTTTTCAACTGTTTTTTGATGTGAACGTGAACTGACATGTTTAACCGTTGTGCTTGTGACTTGTGTCTTTTGCAGCATCTCTCGCATGACAAAGAGTTAAAAGCAGTTAAACTTTAAAAAACGCCTCTCTATATCTTGCATTTTTATTCCACTGCCCTGTGTCTCAGGTTTATTTAATGCAAAAGCATGTTACTTATGTAGAATGTAGACAGTAGGACAGTAGACAGTAAGTTTTGGAGAGCTTACGATGGAGAACTTAAATCATGGTGCTCTGATAAAGACTTAGACTGTGTTTACGCAGTTGTTTAGTCGTTAATTTTTCAGTCTGACAAGAGGTCACCAGAGAAAAACATTTTGTGGAATTAGACGACAGTTTCGGTTTCTAAATTAAGGCAATGAGGTTGACTATAAAATCCCAGTGCACAACACATGAAAACAGTTGTATCAAAACAGGCTTGCGAAATGGCTTTCTATCTGTTTAATGAGAATCTGTTGCGCAGCAGCGAGCCTCTCTCCATCGCTTGCCACCATTTTAAATGAGCTTGATGAGTGGCAAGTTGCACTTACTCTGCTGCCATAGCAACCATAGTGCAGCCAACTGGGTCAGAGCTGAGCGTTATGTAGCGATGCCCTCTCTGAACACATGAACGTCTAAATGCACAAACACACATGCACACACTCTGCGCAAGTGTCTCACACATTAACACACGCAGCAGGGTGGGGATTTATTCTCAGAGAACGTTAACGTTATGTTGTCCAGTGACATGCTGCGTAATTGCCCAGCAGTATGTTTTATTGGCACAGCTACCTATTACAGCAAAGTAATTGTTAGTGCTTGCAGTAAGGAAGCACTGCAGTGTCATTTCGAGTCTTTTCTCGAGAACTTTTGTAGTTTTACCTTGCTCAGCCTGGAATACATATTGTAATTTAAGCATTTGCTGAGAGAAGATGATTGATTGCTTGGGCAGATGGAAATCAATTTAAATGTTCAGGTTTTTAAAGCGAGTGGACATTTTTGTTTTCGGATGAATGGGAAAAAAGACTTCTAAATCTTAAGTATCACAATCGTTAAAGTGTGTGTTGCTCTCCATGTGGAATAATTTTACATATTCAAGCTCGAAGGAAACCAGACAAGCTGATGAGCAGAGCAGAGGTTTTGGACTCACATTCGGCCTTAGCGCAGACCAGACTAGCCGATGGGTAGCTGAAGGAGCGTAGGATGGCTCCGATGGCAAGGCTCAGATCCTCGTTGCTAGGATACAGAGTCACAGACGCAAAGCGCAGGTAAGGAAGCCGCGAGTCTCTTCTGGACCAATTTTGATATGAGGAATCTGAGAGAGAGCAGTTTAAAGAACAAAAGGAAAAAGATTATGGTTAATGAATTAACATGAAATAAATGTGGAGTATTTAAATGAAGCTCACCTCCTTTTCCCCACAGATGTGACTGACAATGGAGCCCGAGGCAGGACTGGAGGCGGGGCCAATCACAGAGACCACACCTTTTGGCAGAATCTGGCACACTACGACAAAAATGTAGAGTATATTAAGGCCCCCTGAAATCAAAATGTCGTTTTTTTTAGCTTTTAGTATGAATATGTTAACCTTTAGGTTATGAATAAGTTGGTGTGTTCCAACTTCCAAAACATTTTTTTTTTCTATTTAGGAATTATGGGCATTCAAAACTTACGTCTTTCACTTCTGCTAAAATGGATCACAGATTTTTATGACATCACCACAGACTTCTGCTTTTCATCACATCTTTTGTCCAATCAAATGCTCTCAAGAATATAAAGCATTCTACCTCCCTCTGCTATAAATACCACCTGGCCAAAGCGACCTTTGACACGGAGCAATATGGGTTGGAGATGTGTGTTCGGTTGCTCAAATGCTCAAGTTTTATTCCATTTTCCAACTGTACATTATTTAAAAATGAAATGGCTAGAATTTATTCACACCACTTCCATTGAATCCAATGTATCATCAGCACTCGGATTCGCTTCCATAGTGCTGTCAAGCATGACTTGTAGTCTGTGAGGTCAAAGGAAAAGGGGGAGGAGTCATTCAATATGTCCCACCTTAGCTTCCTGTTTCAATGGAAATTATGTCAACGTATCATACAAAGCGTACATACACAATGTTCCAAGGCACTTTAGTGGGAGTTTAATTCCTCAAATCCGCTCTGTTTGCCTTTCTGAGTCACTGTATGCTGTACTACTTCACTTTAAAGTTCTTTTTTGTTATGTGTGCAGGCGTGTGTGTGTGTATTTATGTATGACTCACTAGTATCTGTAGTCTCATACTGAGAGTCTTTCTTGAGTTCAAATATGTCGACCTTTGCATCTAGCCGGGCCCTCCATTACACTGTTGATGTTCTCGCGTGCTAACGCTGAAAGCTAACCGCTCCCCACGCCCACAGACAGAGCTGTCATCCAAAATTGCCGCTAAAGGAGGAGAGAAGGAGAACAAGAAAGAGAGACAAGAAACAAAGTAGAGATAAATCAAGACAAGAATGGGTAAAAGTTATATAAATTTAACATAAAACTAATTTAAAATTACTCCTTAAAAATAACCATCTACCATGTCCAATATTAAAGTCAATAATTCCGTTTATTTATAATGATTCTGAATTTCATAGCATATCTAATTTAATACTTTGGTTATTATCAGTGGTTCTCAGCTGGTGGGCCACAGCTCCAAAATATGTTGCAGGACTGTTCTGAATAGGTCACAGGTCAGCTGGAAAAATATTTAATGTAAATAATAAAACTAAATTAAACGTGTACATTACTGTTCAAAGGCTTGGGGTCAATTTGTTTACAAAAATAATAATACTTTTATTCAGCAACGAATACCTTTATTCATCAAAGAAACCTGAACAAATTTATTTCAATATAAACATTAAGCAGCTCAGCTGTTTTAAACATTAATAATATTAAAAATGTTTCCTGAGCACCAAATTAGCATATTAGAATTATTTCTGAAGGATCGTGTGAAGTCTGGAACAATGATGCTAAAAATTCAGCTTTGCCATGAAATAAATAAATTACACATTAAAATATATTAAAACATAAAGCAATTATTTAAAATTGTAATAATATTTTACAATATTACTGATTTTACTGTATTTTTTATCAAATAAATGCGGCCTTGGTGAGCATGAGAGTCTCATTTCAAAAACGTGAAAAAATCATACTTATAACTCTAAACTTTTAAATAACCGTGCATAGTTAGAACAGCAAATGGAATGTGCTGAATGTTTCCAATCAAATGTTTCCAGTCAACTCTATCTACAGGTATATAACAATATTTTGGTCCTCATCCTTAAATACCATGCATAAAACCTACAATTTAAGAGACAATTCAAGGGCAAAATTGTAAATTTTCCTATTCAACTGGTGTTAATATTTTTTTTCCGCTTATGCAGTTCATAGTAATATATTTAAAAAGATTTTAGCTAGGTTAAGTGCAATAAAATATTGTTACTTTGATGCCTATTAATTTCCCATAATAAGCAAAACCATTTAAGAATCACTGATTTAGAGATCTTTATCACAATATCACAGTCAGATATTGAGCTTGTCGCCACATGTTACAAGTCTAAATGTGTGGACTTACCCATCCGTACGGATGATAGAACAGGGGTCTGGCTCCGGGAAGAAGGCGGCATGGTAACCACGGTGACTAACAGGAAGCGGAAGTAAATCGAACAGCAGGAGCGCTGGCAGTTCCGGCACCTTCTACCGCTCCTCATGGAGATGCCTTCTGCTGCCTATAGCACCCCCTAGATCAACACACAAATGAGATTTACTTAGTTATATGCGAGCACTTCCAAACAAACAAACAAAATCCTACTAACCCAATTCCTCTAAAATACAGTTCACAGCACACGCATTGACCTTTTGTGACAACTTGCCCCCGTAGCTGGTAGATACGAAACATTGACATTTGACATTTATGAAACATTTTGTTGTTCTGAGAACACAGTTCAACCTTTGCCTGAATAATGATTGGTTTTAAGTTCACTTGTTTATCCAAACATATTACAAAATTGTAAAGATATAATGAAACTGACATTTTAGTTTGAAGAATGGAATTCACAAAATTGTTAAACCAACATTCAAACCTACTGTTAGGTAAAAGCATATTTGTTTAATTAAGGACTTTTAACTCAAAACCTTCTGTGACAACTTGCCCCGGTCTGCCCTGAACCATCACTTCTCTAGGAGATACAGTATACAATGCAGTTTAAAAGTTTAGAGTCGGTCAAGATGCATCAATATTGAAAACAATTATCTTTTTTTGTTTTAAATAACAGCAATTATTGGAAATAGAAACTTAATGTGCATTCTATTCTTGCAGAATACAATTAATTAATTGGAGTTGACAGTGTTGTGCAAAGCGTCATCATGAATCAGGGAATCTTATGTCAGTTTGCTGACGCAGGTCATGACCGTGTCACGCACATCCCAAACAGCAGCACGGGGAAATCACAGGAACGTACTAACACCTGATGTATCAGATTCATACAATCTCTCACACATACACACAACTCAAAGCAATCTCTCTGAACTCTGACCTTTTCACACCAAACAAGATTTATTTGACCACAGGGAAGAAATGATGGATGTACTTCTCCTCCCTCTTTCTTTGTTTGTTCATCTCTCCTCCCTGCTCTTTCTTTCTTCTCTCAGTCACTTTGGATGTGTCAGCAGGGCACGGAAAGTGAGAAAGGGAGGAAATGAAATGAAACAGCGTGTGTATACACAGTTGAGGAACCCATTATTGCCGTACTATAATTATTGCAGGCAAATACTAATGACCAGTGTCGCAATATAATTCTAAAGTTCACACCCGCTGTTTTGCATATGTGCATGGCTGAATAAAACGATACTTGGCAGTCAGCAAGTAAACTGTAAAATCTAAATTATTTAGGGGATAGGGTGGGAGCGCAAAAGAAAGAAGCGAACCAGAAATGCAGAAAGGGGGACTGAAATAAAAAGCAGGGTAACGAAAGGAGAACAAAGAACGAGAGTATAAAAAACAGAATGAAAGACATAGAAAAAAGAGAGAATATGCTTGAAGAGGGAGCCCTCGGGGAAAGGGAGGAGTAGATAGCAGGCGCTTCATTTGTTTCTTCTTCATCTTTGTAAGTAAGAAGTGAATCTGACAGTTTTAATAATAGCACAGTGATTCATTCTCCTTAATTGATTTGGATTGTGAAATGAGAGTGCTGGATGCAAGTGTTGCCAGTGCCAGTTGATACAGACACATTAAGATGTCACCAGGCTTCTGTGAGACGAAGAGGAAGCATAGAGGAAGCCTTTTCCCTTCTTATCTTTGCCTTTTCCACTTGTGGAAAGATTCCAGAGTGGAGGCAGGAAAAGACACCCGCAATGTGTCCCTCCTGGCACTCCATGAGCCGAAAGCACAAGGGCTTAATAAACCATCAAAAGCCCTCTTCATCAGGGTTCTGAAATCATGAGCGAACACAAACACACACTGGCGTGTTGAGGGACAATTCACTAAGAATGAATTGCACTCCATGAAGATGCCTTTTACTTGCACACACTATCTGAGCCCCATTTACTGAAGTAGGCCTAAATATACAAATCAGGGAACACCACAAACAGACCCACAGCCCTCTTGCGGGTCGGTTCTGAGTGCTGGTTGTGGAGGATGCAACAAACTACTACAATCTGTCAGACTAAATGAATGTTTAAGGTACTATAACATTTTAGGATACGTACCTTTATATTACAAATAGGTAGCCTGACTTCGTCATACTCATTTTCCTGTCGGAGGATGAGTCTGAAACTCCTCTGTATGGGTTTGATTATGAGGCGTTTCTTAACCGAACCAGGAAAAAACAACAACTCTGCACTCAATTGGATAGTCGGTAAACCTACAACCAATCAGAGCAACGCAGTAAGTCAGCTACTTTGCATACAGTTGTCAAATACAGAACGTAGCCTAACTTTACTTATTTTAGAAGTTAAATAACGAGTGTTGCTTCTTTTACTTACTCCTCCATGAATGCGAACAAAGGAGAAACCACAACGACCACAGGCTTTTCATTACGTCCCATCTTCTTAGCGACCGTCAGAGCCAGCTGATAAGTTACACTTTTCCCAAATCATGTGGGACGGCAAAAATATCTTTCCGATCGACAAATGCCTTGATTGCAGTTTTCTGTTTGCCTATTAAAATTAATGCGCTGTCGATTTATTTTCACAACAGATGCGACAGCGGAATCTATACATCTCAATTCTCCAGCTGCAGTCATCTCTGAGGGAAGACAGTTAGCGCTCTTTGATAACGTGATAATTACGTCCCTTCAGATCACCTGTCCATCATCGTATAAAGCTCGCCCTGGCAATTTGATTGGCCCGATGATTTCTGAACCGATACATAATTACTCCTCAATGAATTCAGTCCATACCGAACTTCCCGTCCAAAAAATGTTGTGGGCGGAGTTCGGGCTGGCATCCAGGCTAACAAATAGGCACCCTTTAGGTGTAAATTAGGTATAAGGGTGTAATTTTGAAAGGGTACTTCTTGAAAGCCTTCCGGCATTGAGTATGACTGAAAAAAGTCTAGCGCTTCATAACACTCACATCTCCTATTTTGGGTAAAAATATAACAAAAATATTGCTCTCTATACTGCCACAATGGGATGTCAATCAGATACTGGCGCTGGATAACTTACCTGCTATATTATCACATGTGTACCAGTCAAGGTATTACGGTATATATAGGGTACATGGTATATTAACGACATATATTGCGACACCCCTAATTAACACAAAAGTGTTATTTCTTTTTTTATAGCGCCATCAATACTGTATAAATACCGTATAAATATCTTCTTTTTTATTTGTAAGTGAACTATTCCTTTTAGACAGAGCAATCCGTGACGTTCTATTTGGCAGCTGTCCTTAAACTCCAAATTCATGCCTTTTTATGGAAACACAATCAATGGCGAAATCAGTGGCGGTTCTACTTTGAATTACACCCAGGGCGAGACCCCTTCGAGCGATTTTCAATTACAGAGGTCATAAGATGCGTTTTCAGACCTTTATGTCATGTTCCTGGTGGTTAGATTAAAATTGATTTTTTTTTTTGCACTTTAAAAAAAATCTATTATCCTTGTGTCAAGATTCGCCACTTCTCATTCAAAATACTCAGTTTCAAGGGGCATAGATAATGCCCCTTGAAACTGAGTGTTTTTGAATGAGTGTTTTTCACCCAAAACATGGGTGTTTCTTGAGTTTCTAAGAGAGGTACTCTTAGAAACTCAAGAAAACACCCTTGTTTCAGATGGCGCTGTTATAAGCATTAGGGCTGTCAAACGATTAATCGCTGATTAATCGCATCCAAGATAAAAGTTTGTGTTTACATAATATATGTGGGTGCACTGTGTATAATTAATTTATATATATATACAATATATATATATTTTTTTAAAGAAATTTTCATGTATACTTTTTATAGATTTATATAGAATTTATATTATATATAAATATAGATATTTTATATAAATAATATTTTTTCTTAAATATACATGCATGTGTGTATTTATATATATATATATATATATATACTATATATACATATATATATACAAAATAATTATACAAAGTGCACCCACATATATTATGTAAACACAAACTTTTATTTTAGATGTGACTTATTACTGATTAATCGTTTGACAGCCCTAAAAAGCATATTTGTTTAAGCCCAAGTCAGAAGAAAATAAACCAATTTAATCCTTAATTTGCAAGTCTGTTTCAGCATTTTCCTCATTTGCTAAAATCTATTATCTAGGCCAAATATCGTTTAAAAAAAACATTATAACTCGTCAGACTGCTATAACTAATTGATATCTGAAAAAAATGGCCGCATGTTGAGAATAATTAAGAAAATAATCTCCTTAAAGAATTCTCTGTAAATCGCAGACATGTTGTTGTTTTTTCACAATTATTTGCCATAATTCATCTATGTATTTCTTATAGATTCTAATAGACATATTCAACTTTTTGAAAGGGTATATAAACAGTTTTTCGAGGTGTATTTTGTCTACATCAAGGGACAAACCAACATCAGATATTCTTACTTGACTTCTTGCTCACAGCAGTATCGCTCTTGTGATTGAGTTGTTAAAAGCACACCCCCCTGAAATTAAAACTTAGAAGATCAAAAAAGGTCATAAAGGCATCATAAAATGATATGTGTAGAGGATGTGTACAGGACATTCATTCGTAACATCACAACTTGGGGCATTTCAGAAGGGTGGAAAACAAAAATTAACTGAGCAGTTAGCTTTGAGGTATAGATTTTTATTGGAAAGTAACCTCTTATGGGGTGTGAAACTCTGGCCCTCGAGATCCACATTTCAGTGGAGTTTAACTTTAAACCTAAATCAACACTCTTAAACAAGGTCTTTAGGATTACTAGACAGCTGGCAGTTGAGTGCAGGGATGGACCTAAACTCTTCAGGAAAGTGGATCTCGAGGGCCAGAGTTGCCCAGCCCGGCATCTACGAGCAAATACCCGACATTAAGATTTTCCATTTCATGACACTTTAATATAAATATGGTGCAGTGCAATTTAAGCACATTTGGCGCTTGGTTGAACTAAATTGGCAGATGGTTAGGAAATAAGATGTGGGTTTTTACGAAAGTGCCGTAACTTACTGAGTCTTCTCTCAATGGGCAAATCCGTCAGAAACGGCTTGTCTCTCCCTAATTCTCTCCATCTCTTCTTTTGTCAGTTGATTCAGTGATCTTTCAGTCTCCTCTGACAGTCTTTCAGCGGTGCTGCGCTTTGAGCCTCTTACTTTGTCCTTAAGCCACCCTGGAACATACACACCCATGCTCCCGCTCACTTTTACAAAAAGAAAATCCACCAGCTTGACAGTAGATCCTTCCTTTTTCTTGCCTCCTTGTGATCCTACATGTCTCTTTACATTTCTACCAAGCTCTCTCACACTTTCACGCAAACATTTGGGGGGGGGGGATTCCCACAAGCTGTCCTTTTTGACAACATGGGTCACTGATGCTATTCACACAAAACACACAAACACCAGTCCATGTATGTTTTGACAGATATGCTCTGCGACATTGACAAGGCCTGCCCTGAGGTGCAGCACAAACATCTGTGTCAAATCCAGATTCATCACAGACACACACGAGCACACGGATGAACGGATGGACGAGTGATCAGTCCATGCCTTGGACTTTCTACATAGGATGCTGATTTACCTCACAGCGAGAGCAATTCGCTCTCTGCCCACTCACTGATAAACACCATGCAATTAAGAATCCAACAGTCGTGACCGCACCAGTCACAGACCAGTGTTTTGGCAGGATTTGAAAGATAAGCTTTCAGATGCAGGTGTGGTTGCTTGCTGCTGAATATTTGATGCCGTTTTAACACTTTCGGCCTGGTACATTGTAAATACGTGATAAGATATGAAGATGAAAGGCTGATACCAATGTGAAATTTTGTTCTTTGTGTCAGATGAATGATTTAACCGACCCTGCTGTGCCAACAGATTTAAATTAGAGCATTTCAGCTGTCAGGTTCTTTCAGCATTCCCTTTAGCAGAGTAAACAAACATGATGATTCCTCATGCATGATGTCTACAGACGCTCTCGGGAGCCACGGCACTTTCTGACTCCTGAGTTTATATGGGCATGCACGGTGCAGACCGCGGTAAACAAGAGTAAAGCGTATAATGATAAAGTACACACAAACACAAAAGCACTTCCGAGATTGCTGATTTGTAGATTGCAAAACACTGTTAGTAAATCTGGTGATGAATATGTATACCTCCCTACAAAACAAACACATACTGTGGGATCTGAGCACATACCAATTTAAACCAAACGAACACTTGCCCTGGCAAAGCCAAGTGGATTTCAAATGCAAGTTCCAAAAACAATTATTATGGTTTTTTTTTTTTAAATTAAGCATTATTATTGTTGGTGTTAGACCCGGCTTGATCAGTCCAATCGAGGCATCTGGTCAGCGGGTGAAGGTCTCTGCGTCTTACTGTCTTTTTTGTGGCAAAGTATTGTGGGTTAAAGCTACACTGTGTAACTGTTTTAGTTCATTCTTAGCTAAAAACACTTATTTTTTTCAAAAATATGTGCTCATTAATGTATATTTACTTCGTTCAAGTAATAAAATATTCTCGTGAGTTTATAATATGCCATTGAAAATACATACGGGTAAGGGGTTCTAATGTCGGTCGCCATGTTGCCCCTCCATCTTGAAAATACATTAGCCAATAGAGGGACATACCCGTTAATTCAAGCTTTGCCTTTCACGTTTACGTTTGAGTTAACACTCATGGACGAGGTCGAACTGGAAGCCATGTTAATCTTGGACTACATTGGCCGAACGAAATCGGAATTGAGAGGAACAGAAACTAATATTCATTGGATGGTCATATACCTTTTCACCGCTAGATGGGGTAAAAATCACAGTGTAGCTTTAAATGCAATACGTTAGCCTGGCTAATGCCAGACCACGTATCATTGAGAATGAAACGTGGTCTGGAAAATACATGTTTTCTCGTATTTGAGGCATGGTTTACGAATGCCCAGAGCCGTATAATTGGGTGCTACGAATGTCTATCAAATGTGCCTGTACATTTATCAAATGCGCCTCTGCTCCCTCCCTGTTCTGTGATTAGTTCCCTATTTCAGGGGAAAATTTGGTTCATGCGGTATCCAGACTGCCTAGCAGCACAAAAAAATCCGTGCATCATTAAATACAAGAGAAAGTTTGACTAATTCCTTTTAACACTAATTCCTCTAATTCCTTTGACTAATTCCTTGAAATAATACCAAAGTCAGTTAGAAACATCAAATGTAACAATGTACTATGTCAGGTAAATTTATCATCAGTTCAGAGATAATCAATACAAAATATCAAATGTTCGGGAATAAAAAGAAGATGAACCCGACATTAGGAAATGAGTCTTAAGTCTCCAAGCATTTGATTTACAAAAACCGGGAGATTTCGCCCCCTTGGAATTATAAGGTTCTATCTGCGTTCTGAGCAGTTTTGAGATATTGAGCTTCAAAGTTTTTGCATTCCATAAAGGAAAATGTGTATGGGGAACAAGTTTCTTTCAAACATAAAAATAACAGGGACCCTAAATGTACAAAACACATCACATAATGTAAATAAATTGTCACAGAATAATAATATGCGAATAACTCAATTTTGACAAAAATGTCAGATAGAACCTTATAATTCCAAGGGGACGATTTGTGCCAGGACCGTTCGGTGAGAGGGGGAGGGTTTGCTCGCTTTCGGGTTAAGCTTTCTGAGTTGAGATGACAAACGGGTTGAAATTGTATATGGTGTGTGGATTGTGTGAATATAATGCATTTAATACAAGATCTGGCAACTGGTCAACATTAGACAAACATGTTGGTCAAATTTTTAATAAAAGAGTTTTGGGCCATGCAAATTACGGGAGTTTCCCGGAAGAAATAACAAACTGGGTGGGGTTCAGGAAATAGGGCTAAAAAACGGGAGAAACCGGGGAAAACGCGAGTGTTGAAAGGTATGCTATAGACCACATTTTTAACTTCTTGTGGGTTGAGACCAATTCATAAATATTATTAATATTCGAATTTTCCCCAACCACCGGGTGTCAAGTGCAGTTGAATTTTTGCTTGGTAAAAAAAAGGTTTATCTTAACATAGGTTATCTACTTTCTTTTGGTGAGAACTTTCCACTGGTGCCATCTTAAATATATATATCACAAATATCAAAAAAATAGATGCATGGCATAACTGTCAGTGTTTCAATGGATTACACTCAACCTTTACAAACAGCAGTTATATTAATTTTTATGAACTTTTTATTAGACTTAAGGCTTTAAAGAAAAGGCCACTTATTGCTTGTTGAAGATGAATTTAAGTCGCAGCTCAACTGATGGTTTCTATGATACGTTGTGACATTCATTCTGTCTCTCTTGCTCTCTCGAATCACGCACACGCTCACACACATATTGACACCAACATTAAATGAGTCAGATGACATTTGCACTATCCGTCCCTTTCTCTCATAGCCAGATTATGCTGCCGTGGCAACAGGGTGAGATGGAAGAGAGAGAGAGAGAGAGAGAGAGAGAGAGAGAGAGAGAGAGAGAGAGAGAGAGAGAGAGAGAATTCATCTGATATTACAGGAAGTTAATGTAGGTTTTTCATCTTGTCTCTTACCTTTGAAGTTCATCAGAATGTAAATGGAACACAGTGAATTTTGATCTTTTCACTTGGCATGAACTGAATATTATTACAGGGTTATTTGGCATTGAGATTATTGTTTGTACTCCTGCCTTTTATTGATGATGTTGCTGTCTTATTCCACATTACTCTACCGAAAGTCCCATAAACAGACTACGAAACTAAGGCACTAAGGCAGCTGATGCTATTTACATTGAGTGTAAACAGTTATAGGCAATCACTAATACATTTTACTATTATTCACTAATCACCAATAATCCAATTAACCAGACACAGAATTTGATGAAATTGCACTGTGGCTTGTCTATATAAATTAAGTCATCCTTTTCAGTCCAAACGTGGTGTAAATTAGGCTTATTATAGATTGCGCCCACAAAATTGCCTGCATGCTGCAATTAACGTCACGCTATTATCGCCTGAGTGATGTTTGTGTACATTTTCTATTGATTGTCGCAGCAGTTATGCATGAAACGATTATCAAATGATGGAGAAGAACATTATAATCTGGGATATTTCCAAATACAGCCTGCAGATTTGCACCTTGCAAATTGTGTTCAGCACCATATCGCCAACAGCCATATCACCCTATATCCAAAGATTGGTTTCCCATTGAAGCTAAGCAGGGCTGAGCTTGGTAAGTACATGGATGGGAGACTTCCTGAGAAAACCAGGTTGCTGCTGGAAGAGGTGTCACTGAGGCCAGTAGGGGGTGCTCACCCTGTGGTTTGTGTGGGTCCTAGCGTCCCAGTGTAGTGACGTGGACATTATACTGTAAAAAGCAATGTCCTTCGGATGAGACATTAAACTGAGGTCTTGACTCTCCATGGTCATTAAAAATCCCAGGATGTCAAAGAGTAGGGGTGTAACCCCGGCATCCTGGCCAAATTTGCCCCTTGTCCTCTGTCCATCATTAACCTGGCCCTAGCCAGATGAATTTCGCTTCGCCTAGCTCCACTCATCCATCTGGAACCGATCCATTGAAAAGGCGTTTCAGAAGGCTGGGCCTTATCAAAAATCCTTGCATATGATTGGATAAGCCACTTGTCTGTCATCTTTATCGACGTGCTATTTCAACCACTCACACCGAAGCCAACCCGTGACGCTGATGAGAGCGACACAGGAAAAAACAAAACAGAACAGCCGACGAACGACTACAAGCCCTCTTAAGACGAACGACTTACAGAACTCGGTTTAACATTGTTACAAGTTCAGGTAAGATCATGTCGGATATGCAGTCGGTGCGTCGCTTGATCGGCAGACTCGAAGATGCTTGCTCTGGCAAATTTTAGAGGATGGCAAAAAGCAGAAAAGGAACCGCTTTCTGAACAATCATCAGTCACTTTGTCACTACGTCACATCTATGAAACTCCCACCCTGCGTCCTGATTGGCTAAACCATAAAGTTGGTTGGAGAAATCACTCTCAATGGAAGAGGTTCCAGATGGATGTGAGTGAAGCTAGGCGGAGCTAAGCGGAACGACATTCATCTGGCTAGGGCCAGGTTAGTCCATCATGGCCTCCTAATACTGATTGTCTCCTCTCCAAGCTGGTGTGTGGTGAGTGTTCTGGCGCAATATGGCTGCCGTCGCCAGTGTTGGGGAGTAGTTAACTACAAGTAGCGTAGCTACTAACTTAACTACATTTTTCAGTAGCTTGGCAGTAGCTCAGTTGCTTTTTAAACAGTGTAGCTTTTCCAGTAGCTAACTACTTTTTGCAGCAAGTAGCGGTGTAGCGCGAGCAAAAGCTACATTGCTACATTGTCGAGCCTGCACGAATCAGTGCGATGCTAGGATATTCTTCTTGTTAGATTACAAACTCATTTTTTGCCATTACCGCCACCTGTTGTTTAATCACGCATCTTGCGGCTAACGGTTCACTGACGTACAGAAGTGGGTTGACACAACCATTTTATGATTATATAGCAAGACGTGACGGCAGATTTGGAGGATGGAGAAACAACTAACGTTAATTACCCATGGCCTTATTTGTCCAAGTTCAATCAGTATTTTTGAGAAAATGTTCTACATGCAATTTACGTTGGATTTATATTTCGTTCTTGCAATGTTGTAGGCTCTTTGTTGCACTTTTGACAAAAAGTCAGAGATATTTTAGTGTTGTGTGTAATAAAACAATACTCTTTGAAATCGTAATTGCATTGCCTTGTTTTAAACACTAAATATTTTACTTAAAACATTCCTCAGACACTTTTTCAGTTATATATGTAATATACGTTGAAGCAAAAGTAGTTTCAATGTAGCTAGCTACTTTTTGATTGTAACTTAGTGTAGCTAACTACTTTTCTAAACGGGTAGCTTGACTGTAGTTAAACTACTTTAACTTACGAGTAGCTTGTAGCTATTTTTGTTGGTATGTTTGTGCGGTTCCCCAATTTGCATAATTATTTGAGTTGTTAGATTGTGCCGATATCTTTGTTTTATTGATAGATTTTGCCCCCCACTCATCCTCTCTTTTAGGTCTCTATTATATACCCTCATAAGTTCAGCTTTATCACATAAAGTAAACAATGTGAATACCAACAGAGCATGTACTAATTCCTCTAAATAACTTTTGACCTCTGAGAATATGAATCTCTCTCTACTATGCTCATAGACAGAGATGCATTAGCCCCTGGGGTTCTCATCTGAATTAGTCAACACCAAGCTCATCACCTTTTAAACAACTCAGACGGGATTGGGCCTGGAGGGTTCTTGCTAATTTCTGAGTATACACTGAGTATTCCTGGAGGTTCAGGGGGGCAAACGCGTGGGACACCTGTTAGAAAGCACAACAGAATCTCATTAAATAAGTGAAAGCCTGTTGAAATCCAGTTATCGAGCTCACTGAGGTCTAATTAAGCTTAACTAAACCAGTAGAATCCCAGGTAGAATTTGAGAGGACTTATTAAAGCCTGAATAAAGTTCCGCAGATCTAGCTCTCAAGATTTTTACAGCTAAAATGTTTATCAGGCCACCAGTGATGTGTCATTATGGTAATGGGCCATATGCTAAGTGGAAAAACCAAATAAGCGAGAAAGACTTGGTATTTATGGAAGCACAAACGTTAAATGCGAGATTAGCATGGCCTCGTTTCATAGCTCAGTGAGTCGGGACTAAGGGTTTGAACACATGCATAATGCATGTGTGTATGTGTGGGTGTCTGTTTCCTTCCCCCCAAAAAATTCCATCATTCATAACAGATCAGAGGATGATCACAGAAACTATTAACATACAAATTCCACAATTTTAAAAAACCTAAAACAAAAGAAAAACCTTAAAAGAAACATCCCTTCACTTGAGAAATAAGCAACTGCACAGAGTGCTGCTGTGCTACAGTCCTCACACACTGGCTTTCAGGTTTGCTGTTGTCAAATATAGTTTCTGACTGCCCCATCCATCAATAACAGCCTCTGTGTAAAACCTGTATTACATTGTTAAGTGAACCTTTCACAATCTGAAAACTGGCAGAAATGCGCCGCTCAAAGTGTCAAAATGAAATGATAAAGGATCTTGTTGAAAATAAAAAGCTGCTCACTTCTAATCTTGGGTTCCTTTAGAACAGTGTTTCTCAACTGGTGGGTTGCAAGACCGTTTTGAGTGGGTTGCGGACTGTGCAATCACAGAAACGACAACAGACATAATTCTATTTTTTCTAATGCGAGACTTTTATTTTGAAAGATGCGAGTGAAAGCTGTTGACACTTCTCTCAGGCACAGTTTAAGGAAAGAATGCCTGAAAAAACATAATGTCCTGATTCAGTGTGGTCAGCTCAGATGAGATGTTGTCAGGCTGTATGTCAGTGTCATTAGTGTAACGTTATTTTCGTAACTTGTTACAAAACAAAAAGTCTCTCACTTGAAATTTCCTTACTTGTTAGCAGTTATACTGTAGTCGTAGAGCACACTAGGCACACACTGTATTTAACTTCATTATAAATAAGGTGCAAAAGAAATTACAAGCATGCTACTGAGTTATGTTGTCATTTAGTAAGTCATGAAATTTACAAAAATACCAACGTAACTGGTACTTTGTGTGTTATATGGGAAGGATTTGCTGGCAGTTATGGTGTTCATTCTATTGATCAGGAGCAATATTTATATATAAGTTATGTTATGTATATTTATTTATTATTTTGGAATTAGTTCAAATCCCTATCATAGCTTAATGACCATGGGAAAACAGTTTCCATAGCCAAACAGTTACCATAGAATGTAAAAAAGATGGACGACACACCTTCACTGTCTCTACCATTGTAGAAAAGTGAAGCCCCCAATGTCCAATTATGGTGCTGACATCTTGAAGCATAAGTCTGCGCAGTAGTGAGCGTGAAGTGGAGCTGTGGCATCAGGGCCTTGCCCACACTCCCGCAGAATCAGTTGGTAGCCTACAGATTACTGCAGAACAACTCATTATGTCAGTGTGAGATAAACAGTAATGGAAATGTATAAATTAAAGTTAAAGCTCCAGTTTCTTTTAAAAAGTCCAGAAAAAAAGTCTGCTGGTGCCTCAGCGACTACTTCGCTCAGAGAAGCTGTCAATCTCAGCTGTCAATCTGAGCTGTCAATCGTGACGTCAAACCCCCGTTTTTAGAAGCAAATAACTAAACCCAAACTTATTAAAAATAAATAAGTAAATAACACTTGAATTTACATCAGAATGATTAAAAACCACCTAAAATGACAGGAACCATCTTTGGAAAAAATATATATTTGAAGTGTAATTTGATTGCTCAATATGTCTCATGTTAAGCGGATGCCAGAAAGTCTGGACTATGAAATGCCTACCCCTCGAGAAAATAAAAGACTCTCCTGAGAATGAAATGAGCTTGGAGCCCTCCCCCGGACAGCACGCCAAATACGCATTAAACTTTACTCCCTCTAATTGTATGTAAGTGTGAACTTGTGAATCTTGGTGGCCAAGGAAAGACAGCAACACACAGAAACCTTCCCTCGCCCTATTGGAAACCGCCATTGGACTAGTAGGCCTTAGGCCATGTTTACACAAAGCCGGGTATTTAGCAAAACTAATATTTTCGTTAGTAATAGTAATACTAATAGTATCGTTCACACACCCACATAAATACGCCGTTGAGCGCCATCATAACTATGCCAAACCTATTGGCGGCAGTGTAGGGAGAAGGATAAAGCCATGCAAGCCAATCAGAATCCTCAGAATCAACAAGAGAGAACCTAAAATGCCTTTTCTCCCAGTTCACACGACAGCACATAACCAGCGTTTTCAGAAATCTCCACTTTGGCCAGAGTTTTTAAAAATAATCGTTTTCTGTGATAAAAACTGGGTTTTCGTGTAAACGAGAGGCCAATCCGCAGGGAAATATCTGCGTTTTCCAGTTTGTGTAAACGGGGCCTTACACTCAAATCCCATTCGATTACATGGAGAGGGCGGGGTTTAGGAGCTTTATTACATCCAGCCAGCTGGGGCGATTGAAACGTTTTGGTTTTACTTTTCAGGACTTGTGCGGCACATTGGTACACACAGCCAGAAACAGGCTATGATTTCGCAAACATTCTCGTTTTACTCTTTCATTGTTAGTATTTTCTCTTTGTTATCACCATGACTGGGCATATGTACCAGTAAGACTAGGAGTGGCTAAATAAAATGGTGGAATAAATTATCAATTTAAACATTCAAACATAAAAATTGTAATAGATAGACCACTCCTAAAATTTATAAATTAATGGAAATATTCAAAACTATATTCAATTTCATGTTTTAAAATGTAGTTAAAATATTAATATAATAAATAAATGCAGTTTTTTTAAATAAAATGCATTAAATAAAATTATTGCAAGAAAAAAAGGAAACGTTTCCCAAATGCTATTGGACTAACACAGTCTCATCCCAAGAAGTCATATAACTGACGTCTTGGGACGTCTTTTGACCATACGTCTATATATGCCTTTTTCAGGGTCCCCCTAAACGTCGGGTATTGATGATCCTGGGACATCATAGAACTGACGCTTTACCTTTAACGTCAGTCAGGTGACGGGTAGGTTTAGGGATAGGTTTAGGTCTGGGGTAGAGTTAGGATCCAATAACGTCATCTAACCGAAGTTTAGGGGGGCCCTAAAAAGGCATATATCATCGACGTATGGTCAAAGACGTCCAAGACGTCAGTTGTATGACGTCCTGGGATGAGACTGTGCTGATTGGACAGCTTACTCTCGGGAGCAAACATGGGAACACTTTCTGACTCAAACGGAGAACTGTCCAATTATTTATTCCTTATATTATCTTTTTACCGCTTTTAGTCAGTAAGCACTGCTAAGCAGACCAAGTTTTGTTTTTGTTTCAATAAATAACTAAATAAAAAGCTCTTTATGGACTGGGAAGGGACTTTTGTGTCCTTAAATTTACAGTTTGTTTCATAGCACATCCAGCTTCTTTCATCTTAACATCTGATAACCCCTTTAAAAGACCCTTGGATACAAAGCTCTGTAGACAGGTCCAGATTGCAGACTCTTTTAATCAAACACACGGTGGCATACAGGTCATTTATCGTGCACCCCTCTCCACCCATTCATTTCATTTAATCACATGGCTTTACAGCCAAGTATACAATCAATACTCATCACCTGACAGTGCATGCACACACAATGCAGAGGATTACGTATGGCGAGAGGAAAATAAGAGCTCAAAGCTTCAGGAGAGACAGAAAAGAGTAGCAGGAGGACAAAATTCGGTGCTGTGCCACTGGTTAACCAAGTAATTAAGTGACAGGCAGGAATAAGAGAGCGTAAATCACATCCAAAGAGGGAAATGCGAATGAAAGCGGATAGGGATGAACAGGTGATAGAAAGAGTGAAGAGGGAGTTAGTGTAGAGAGATAGAGAGAGCAGGAGGGTGGAAGAGTGGGTGGATATGGAGGAGTCTATATATAACTGTAGGGTTATGGAATAAAAGTGGAGAGATCGTCTGTTGTATTTGGTTACTTAACTCAGACAGCCATGGTAACCAACTAAACAGCACATTAAAAGCACTATAAATGCTCGCGCACACATACGTGCAACGTTCACAGACGTGCTAACCAACACACAAGAGGGCTATTCCGAAGCCTTTGCCAACATAACTACGAAGGGGTAAGACACAGCATCGTGACAAACATCTCTTTGTTTGCCACGCGTCAAACTGCAACAACAAAAATAACAAAGACCTCATAGTGCAAAAAAATCTATCAGCCTTTACCCATCACAAAAAGCCTAGAATGAACCTTCTTTCCCCAGCAGACTGATTCAACTCTCGCTCTCCCTCACCGGAGAATATTTATATAAGTATATGCAGCCGATTCAACTTACAGGAAGCGTGTGCATGTGTGTGGTGCACTCGAGGTGTGTTACGGTGTGTGGTTGTGTTTACTCATCTTGTGTAAATCAGCTGGAAGCGAATAAAAGCAGGGTAGTGATGCTCTGTGGGAACAGCAGGGAAGGGTCACGAAAAGGATCTGATGCTTCTTTGCTGGTTAGTCTCTGGTGAGAGACGATAAACAATAAACAACCAGTGTCTGAGCGAACTCCACGCTTCAGGCCCCAGCTGAGGACTGCTATCCTGAGACTCTTGCAGACCCAGGTAGCCAATACTTTTAAAAAAAGCAGAGAATAAAACACATCCAAATGCAGGCAGTGAATGCTTCCAGGAAACATTGTAATACTGAATGCAGCTAAAATCTGAGGAACATCGAGTTGGCGCTGTTTTTGTGTTACACCTCAATCCTATGAGAACTCAAGCCCACAGACTCAAGAATGCCAATTTAATATTAAACCAAATAGAAAAAGTGTATATAGCAGCACTGTTTAGTTAAATGCATAGTTCAGGCAAAAATATAAATTCTGTCACAATTTACTTGCACTGATCTTGTTCCAAAAAGGATGACTTTCCACATGTTCTGTGGAACATAAAAGAATATATTTTGAGAAATGTCTATTTCTCCCCTGTAAAATCAAAGCCAATATTGCTTGGTTGCCAACATTATTCAGCAGACAGGGTTTCATAACAAAGAAATGCATAAAGGTTTAGAATGACATGAGGGTGAGTAAATGATTTTTGGTTGAACAATCCCCTAAAGCCAGTGAAGTTTTGAACCCGGCTGAAGAATTTAATACCCACAATTGTTTTACCTATCATTGAACTTGGGTCCTCTAAATATCAGTGGTTTGATATTTAAAGGACACCTATTATGCTTTTTTTATTTTCCTTTTCCTTTAGTGTAGTATAGCTGTCTGTGCTTGAGGATGACCTTCAAAGTTACAAAGCATGCCAAAAGGAGTTCATCTTTCCAACAGAAAACACCTGCCTGAAACACCATGTTTGTACTCATAGTATCTGTGATTAAAGGGGGGGGGGGGTTGACTGCTTTTTTCTTTGCATGATTGTGTTTATAGGGTGCAATATAACACGTATTCATAGTTTTTTTTTTTAAAAAGTCTTATTTTTCATAAACTTCACCTTTATTGTAAGCCGCGCTCTCCTCTGTCCCCTGAACGAGCGGTTGACTTCCTGATTCTATGAAACCACTTCAGAAACAGGCAGTGGGCTCAGATTGGTTAGTTTGGGCCGGTGTGTTGTGATTGGCTAAACTGTCGCTGACGTTGTTCGGCAAGGTTAACGCCCATTACCTTTACGAGCGAAACGTGCATGTCATGAGCTCCGGTCCAGATGTAGGCTAATAATATGATGTCGAACTGAAGTGAGGCAGAATCAGAACGAGAAATCCGCGACTGAACAGGAGGCAAGCAGAACCTCACCACCACACTGCTCTTACTGAAACGTCTCTGAATGATAATTTGCTACATTTTTTAACTTTATACACGTTTGTTTTACACAATAGCATCTGACTGGCAACAATAGCAACTGACTGGCTACTAATGTTACCAACAGCTTTGGCATTAGTTCTTGATTAAATTGAAAATAACGTCATAAAGCATATATACATGAAAAATACGGTTAAAACATTAGTACAAAATTCTAGGTCCATAATGTTTGTACGCATTTGTCCTAGACACAAAATAGCATAACTAGCAGCCTAGTGGCTATAAAGCTAGCGCTGGCATTTGAAAAAACTAAAACACAAGGCTACGTCTGGAATTATACATGCAAATACATTTAAAATGATTAAGTCTTAGCCTACTTACAGATTGTGGCCCAACAACTGCTGCCTCTTGTTTTAAAGTCGGATCTGCTTCATGTTTTAGTAACAGTTTCTTGTTGAATCCAGCTGTTTTCCGTAAATGCGCAGCACAGAGAGCTTAGATTACGATCGTCATTTTCAGGAACATAATCAAACATAAATTGTATCCATTGTTGTACGAAGTACAGTGTCTGTGGGAAGCCTGAACACAGAAGACCTGACAGCTGGGTGAACACAACACACTCAACAGCTACAGAAATATGCGCATGCCCTTTTTTGCATTTTCCGGAGGGAGGGTTGACGTAAATGTATGGGTTAGTGATGTTTAAAACCCAGATGTAGTCCCAATCGAGTCGTTTTTGTAGGCATTATACTTCCAGATTTTTAAAAGATCAGATATCTCTGCTTACACTAAACTTTCAGTGCTGCAACTTTCAGATACTGTTCATGCACCAACAGCAACATTACACACTATTTAAAATCAAAAAAGTGAAATTGCAATCAACCCCCCATTTAATGCTATTGGAAATTTCTGTAAATACAAGTTTCCTAGGCGGAAGATTGGACATGAACACCCTATCAAGCAGTAATTACTATTGGGAAACTCGGATATTAAATATCTTCAATGGATTTTGGCTTTAATAAGGCTTCCCCAAGAAACAGGCAAGAATAAACCAGGTGTCGTCCATGATTCCTATTCCTTCAGACAACAAAGCACTTGAACGTGGCAAGCTCGTAATCAGAACTTCAGAAGTGAGTAGGAAATTTCCAATAGCATGTGATGGAAGGATTAGCCATGTTACATATTTGCATAATACAACAATTCACCATGACATCACAACAGTAATAGACGTTCTTCCAGGTGGCAAAAGCCGAAGTGTTCCAATGGCGGAGCTAGTAAATTGCTTGGAAGGGAGACCCACCGTCAAATGAAAAAATGTATTTTTTTTTAATGAAATATAATGTGTTTTTTGATCATAATAACAACTGTTTTTAATGATATACGTAAAAAAACAATTACCAGGTGAGCTACCGAGCACATGTGCACTGGTAAAAGTGTTTTGAGGTCATAACAAAATATTGCGCATGGAACTGTGCCTAAAAAAAAAAGTCTGTAACACTTTATTTTGATAGTCCACTTTAGACATTCAACTAACTATAAGTAACTTTGCCGCTACATGTCAACTAACTATCATTAGAGTATTAGTAGACTGTCAGCTAAATATCTGCTAACACTTTATTTTGTTGGTCCCCCAACAGACATTCAACTGACTGTAAGTAACTTAGCAACTACAAGTCAACTTGTTCTCCTAACCTGAACCCTAACATTTAACCATAACCTAACAGTCCACTGACAGTCGACTACAGCCTACTAATACTCTAATGACACTTAGTTGACATGTAGTTGAAAAGTTACTTATAGTTAGTAGAATCTTAGTAGAATATCAAAATAAAGTGCAACCAAAAAGTCATTATTAACCGATAATCTGCCCCTGTAATCAATTTGTGTAAACAACAAAAGTTGTTGGTGATTGGTCATTTTAGCTGGAGGCATGTTTTTCCAGTGAACCTAGGTTTAGTAATGCCATCATACGTTGGAAACAGAATTCCTAATAAGTCTATGATTAACTGCTAAACTCTCTCTATATACTCAATGGCTTCCTGTTCTTGATCTACATCACTTTCATTTAAAGAAAAACCACACCTCTAAATTACACCATTTATCTCTGACCAAATGAGTTCACTCATGATATTACAACGTCACAAGTGTAATGAAGCCTGCAGGTGAAGCGGCCATTTTAATCTTTGGGAAAGAGAGAGAGGGGAAGCAATGATGTGCCAGATTAGACTCATTATGAAGGGGAGATGTGTTGATGGGCTTCAGAAATGGAGGGACGAAGGGATGGGATGCAAAAATCACAGAAAAAGAGGAGAGACTCAAACTAACCCAGGTGTTTTAGACTATGTAGACGGTTAAAGACTGTATTTTACACAACATGCCAAGCTCTTATAAATGTATGTTGGTATTCATGGTGGTTTCATATGGTTTTGAAAAGCATTTGTTAAATTTTAAAGAAATGTTTAATTTAATGACTCTACAATGTAATGTGGTGTAACTACTAATAATAACAACACCACATTTTCTTTATGCTTTGAGCGCATAATCTTAAAGGAGAACTCTGGTCGAACAATGAACCTTTGTTCTAATAAAACATCGGTACCTAGTCAATCGTTCTCTGAGATATGTTTTCATGATAATTGAATGTAAAGAGTATTATCTCTAAAAACTGTTTCAGCGTATAATGCTAGTAATGGGGGCATTGACTAAGTAAAAGAAATCACTAGTTTATACCACTAACAAAGCTCAAAATAGCCCCACACTAACACAGCAACATAATGAGGGTCCATACATGCAAAACGAAGCATTGAGAACTTTCTAAGAGTACAGACCGTTTAATAAGAAGATATGTTATAAAGACAGTTCACTTCATGTATACACAGCAGGAGCCATCTTAAAAATAGTCTCGATAAGTCGAATCCCCGAACGCCGTTCATACACTTCAGAAGTTCGCTGAACTTCACACAGTTCAGCTCACTCAGCACGACGTTCGTGGTTTGACTTATCTAGACTTATTTTCTAAGATGGCTTCTGTCTGTATACGAGAAGTGAACTGTCTTAATAACGTATATTCTTATTAAACAGTCTGTACACTTACAAAGTTCTCAATGCTTCGTACATGGACCCTCATTATGTTACTGCGTTAGTGTGGGGCTATTTTGAGCCTTGTTAGTGGTATAAACTAGCGATTTCTTTTTACTTAGTCAATGCCCCCAGTACTAGCATTATATTCTAAACAGTTTTTAGAGATAAAACTCTTTACATTCGATTATCATGAAAACAAATCTCAGAGAATGATTGACTAGGTACCAATGTTTTATTAGACCAAAGGTTCATTGTTCGCCAAGTTCTCCTTTAATCATTATTTTCAAAAACTTTTTTTGCACATATTTTTCACTGTAAAAAGAGACATAAAACGGACACGTAATCAAGTTTTATCTCCTGTGTGAACTGAATCTGTATATATTTTTGAAAAGACCACCTACATTTTTCAACTATTCATAAAAATGAATAGATAAAAATGATCAGTGATGTAACTATTTGCTAGAAGATCTGGGTATGCATACACACAAAAAAACGTACATTCAGTTCGACAAGAAAATGTTATTCTAAACAAACGTCTGCTGTGCTAACCATGATTAATTCACTGCATGCTTTCACATCCGTGCTATTGTTCATGAGCTTACTGGACTGTTTCAGAGCTGGTGGCTATTCAGTGGCCATACATATCCAGTGACTAGACTGGATACGGATGGGTGGTTTTCTCCTCAAATCTGCCGTCAACAAGAATGTTTTCTTGCCATGTGGACCAAGTTAGCAATCCATCCTATTAGAGTCATTTCAATTTGACAAGGACCCAGAGTACACTTAATCATAATAGGGATGGATGGAGGCAGCAATGAGTAAATTGAGATAATGAGATCCAAAGACACAACTAGAGTGAAGTCCTTACTTTTGTCTTTTAGGCTGCAGGGATACTAATGGTTGATCAAATCCAAATATGGCAGATAAAAAAGAAGTGTCCTATTTTTCGCTAATGGATGAAAGAGAAAGAAAGAGGGAGATGCCCTGACTCATGCCACATGTGGTAAAGGACTTGCTGTACTGATGTCCAGCAGAAAATTTCTCTAACAAAAAAGCCTCTCTCAACACAACACTGCTAAAAGCTCTCCAAATCAACCCTTACAGATACTGAGGTGTTATTACTGGAGCGTGTCTGTGTTTAAGTCTGTATATTCACAGTTGCAGGAAAATGTGAAAAATGGATTTACTTAGTTTTATCTGCATAAACTGGACATAAAATCTGAAACTAACCAATGTTTTCATGTCTTCACTGAACATACCATGTAAACATTGACAGTACGGAGTGGAAAACTCTTTGATGTAGTAACTTGTTGAACATTCTTTGAAAATAACCTCCAACAAACATCACAAAACCTTTCTTTTCAGTAATATTTTTGCAATTTCTGATCTGAATTGCTCCGTTTAGGTCATGCCAATGGATCTGAATGGGGATGAGGCAGTTCAGAAGACCTATTTTCTTCTTTTGATTTACTCCTTTAAGTTGTCCTGTTACATCCGCTTCTGCAGAGCTTCCGTTGGTGGAATTCCAGTTTCAGAATTCTAAACGGTGCAATTGAGAGGTCCTGATTTGTGTTCCTCTTCTTGCACTACACATACTGTAGCATTTCTGTTTTCTCTAAGCAAATTTGGTTTTATCTGTCCACAGAAACATCAGTAAGGCTGCGGAATATCCATTCATTAAGGCTGAGGAATATCCATAGTCTCCTTCGTAAATGTCAGACATGCAGTAATATTTTATTTTTTGAAGTCTTCCAATTGTAGACAGGGAAGTCCAGGATTCTTCCTATCATAAAGCATCTTCCACTGTACTCTTGCAGTCATCATCCCAGGGCACCCACTCCTAGAGAGGAGTAACAATGCTGAACTTTTCTCTATGTATAGACAACTCTTCTTACTGTGAAGTGGCGAAAATTGTGCGTTTGTACAGGAAAGGGCAGTTCTGATCAATCTCGTCCCATCGATTGGACTCCGGGTTCGATGACTCCTCACTCCTTTTATGGATTCACAAACTTTTGTAACCTTTATGTTTACACAGTAAATTCAGTAAAGACAAAAAATTATCAATACTTGTGTGTCATTCGATTAAAGATGTGTTCAATAGGTTGGTGCCAATTTAAAAGGTTTGTTATGTTTATGATAAGTCTAATCTAAAACGGTGTACACTCACATGAGACGAAGACTCTTTGTTGTGTTTTGCAATCTGAGACATTGCATGACCCACGGTGTCACTAATGCCCTTTTCACGCAGAGATTCTGGAAAATACAGTGATAATTAAGATAACTCACAAAAAACTCACTTAAAATATCTTGAGGAGTAATTATGATCGGTTCAGATATCATCGGGCCAATCAAATTGCCAGGTGATCTGAAGGGACGTAATCATCACGTTATCAAAGAGCTCTAACTGTCTTCCCTCAGAGATGACTGCAGCTGGAGAATTGAGATGTATAGATTCCGGCTGTTGCGTCTGTTGTGAAATAAATCGACAGCGCATTAATTCTTAATAGGCAAACAGAGAACTGCAATCAAGGCATTTGTTCGAATTGGAAAGATATTTTTGCCGTCCCACATGATTCGAGAAAAGTGTAACTTATCAGCTGGTTTCTGACGGTCGCTAAGAAGATGGGATGTAATGAAAAGCCTGTGGTCGTTGTGGTTTCTCCTTTGGTTGCACTCATGAAGGAGTAAGTAAAAGAAGCAACACTCGTTATTCAACTTCTAAAATAAGTAAAGTTAGGCTACGTTCTGTAGTTGACAACTGTATGCAAAGTAGCTGACTTACTGCGTTGCTCTGATTGGTTGTAGGTTTACCGACTATCCAATTGAGTGCAGAGTTGTTTTTTTCCTGGTTCAGTTAATAAACGCCTCATAATCAAAGCCAGACGGAGGTGATTCAGACTCATCTTCCGATAGGAAAATGAGTATGACGAAGTCAGGCAAGGATTATACACTAAGGAGGTTGTTCATTGCCACAGCAACCGCTTGCGTGTCATGCTGAATGCGACTTTCATGTTTAAAAAGTAACTATAACATGATGTTATGATGAAAGATGCAGATAACCATACATTATTTAAGGTTATTTCTATTCGTTATGATGAGCTTCATGCTTTCCCTGTTGCGAGCGTGCACTCCCCTAAACTGTGATCTATGGGTGCTGCACTGCTAATTGACTGCTGCTCATTTTCCCCTGAGAATATCTAGTTAACAACAACCCTTTCCAAAACGTCATTTTTTGTGGATCCTCTTGATCTGCTTTCTCCATGTTTCTTTGACTAATCTCAGTGTCTCAGTCTCACGCACACTGCACGCGAGTTAACCATGTTCGACACATTTAACTGGGAGTGGGGCTGTCAACACTATTTTTATTCATTGTAGGCACCAATCAATTTGTGTTTTCAGCTTTGGAAACGGAAAGAACAACAATCTCCTCAACTCCTCAAAATCTCTCGGTCATGGGCGCACTGCTTCACATAGTAACGGTTGCTATGATGTGTGATTGGACAATGGCCATTTTGGGGAGGGACCGGTGAAATGTAAATTTCATAATCAATTTCATGACCAATCTTTAGACAGAATCTACTTTCACATGGAAACATTTGCATTCAGAGTACACCTTTTGGGAGCAGAATGCCATTTGCCTGAAAGACACACCCTATTCAGTGTGCAAGTTTTCTCTAAACTCTTAAGAACTTTATTATCTTTTGGCTTACTTCTTTGGGAATGAGACATTTGTACCAGTCGCACTGAGACATTCAAAATGATACCAAACATGGATACTGTTGGTATAATTACTGTATGATAATTATTCACATTAAACTATATCTTTTTTCAGGTGAATTTTGGTGATCTCAGCATGAGAGAGAAGAAGTGGGGAAGAGATGTATGCTGAGGTGCGACTTGCATCTCAAATGGTGATGCTAACTTCACAAGAGAGAGTTCAAATGTTAATCCGAGACAAAAATATTAGCGTAAAAATCAGTACATACAAGTGGGAAAGATTTGAGTGTAAATGATGCCCAAATTGTTTCTTTTTTGTTGAAGCATTTTTGCTGGACCTTTAAGCAGACTATTTGTTGTAGATCAGATAAAATGGTGTGCCCAATTTATGCAGAAAACCAAGTACATCCAACGGCTACTTTTTCCTGCATCTCTATATATCCTAGCATATCTTTATGATTAATTGGCGCATCCCTGACACAAAAACATTACTGCCTCCCAGCGTGAGTTTCTCTTGTTTCCAGAATGCTTCATTAATCATGAGAAATAAAAAAAAACATCCATATTATAATGGTGGTTGACTAAAGCAAAAATGTGTGATCCATTTTTAACACTTGATATGAAATTTGTGTAATTTCTGGCAAAAACAAGGTGAAATATGCCAAAGAAAGAAAAACTGAATGTAAGTAAAGCAAAAAAATGCATTTCAGGTGGCCCTAGAAGTAATTACGTGCAACAACACTTCAGCTTCTTCATGTGGAAAGAAAGAAAGGGATGGAGAGCGACAAACACAGAAATAGAGAGAAATATCAGTTGAGGAGGGTCAAAACCACAAGAGCAGAAATAAAACTCTAGTGGGTGTGATTCAGCCTGAGGTGGGGGAACGAGAGAGCAGGAGAGGTGGAGAGAAGCACATGAAAGTATAGGCACACTTGTCTGTTTGAGAAATGCATGCTGACAGAAGAAGAGAGCCACATGAAAGGCTGGAGTCACCGCTCTGTTTGAATAAGGTATGCTGACACTCCATCAAACTCTCAGACAGAACTGACAGCGGATTGCAGTGGAAAAGAACAAAGAACAGCAAGTGTGGATGTGCCTTTATGCACGCGTGTTTAAGCATGAAGTTACGACCAAGTTTCTGTCTGTTGCGTTCCATCTTACTAACAACCTGACTATTTTTCACATACTGAAGTGATTATGTAGCACTTCCCGTTTTCTTAATGACAATAATAATTCTCCAACAGTCTCCAAGGTTATGGTTCAGATGATGGAAAACTAAATGAAAAACCACACAGGTATCTGGCAGCTACCAAATTAACACTTGTACACCTGTGTGTGTGTGTGTGTGTGTGTAGAGGATTTGCCTAAGTACTGTGTAACTAAATGTTCCAGTAGTGTAGGTTTTTGAATATGTATAATCGCAAGTCCTCAGAGATAGCTTTGAGTTGTCTATGATTTTTAAAACGCTCATTCATAAACTGCTCAAATATTTACACTGCAGTCCTCTACTTTGGCTGAAGCAAGCAGAAGAAGTGTGAAAAATAGGCTGGGAAGGATTTTAAGTTAACGTTGTGCGAGTCTGAGGTTAGCGTGTTCTCGAGCTGTGAAAGATGTAATCACATAACAGTTACTCCTACAGAAACATCTCACTGTGGCTGCTTCGATATGAACACGAGGGTTTAATGTATCTAATACTTCACTTTGAAATGGGCTGTGAGATCAGTGGAGAGTATGTGCTTTGTGAAATACAGAAATCAGGGTCATGTTTTTAAATACACGATTAAATGAACCAACCAAGAGTTGTTTGGGTGGGCGAGAGACTATGAGAGTAGCCTATGTGTGTAAGAACGATTGTGAGGACATTTGCGTATAGATGAAATTATCTAACTAATCTAACTAATATTTAGCATTAACATGTCCATGTTATTCTGTTCTGTCACTGGACATAGTGAAGAAAAACATGGAGATTTTTGTCCCAAGAAAAACTGCCAAAATTTGAGAATTTATCAAATGTGTAACAGGTTGTTAAATGCACATTCGGACACATACACAAGCTGAAAGTTTTGGGTCTGTACATTTTTGAATGTAATTGAAAGGCTGCATTTTTATTTAAACAAATACAGTAAAAACAGCAATAATGCGAAAAAATTTTACAATATAAAATGACTATTTTCTATAATAATATATTTTAGAATGTTATTTTTCAGCAGCCATTATTCCAGTCTTCAGCGTCACATGATCTTTCAGAAATCATTCTGTCGATTTGGTGCACAAGAAACTTTTTTTTTCAGGATTCTATGATGAATAGGATGTTCAAAAGATCAGCAAAAGTATTTTCTCTCAATTATCAATTTTATAAATAAATTTTATTTTTAGGCGCTTTTCTTGACACTCACGGTCACCATACATTACCAACAAAACAATAACAATATTAAATTAAGAGACTATGTGATTCTAATTCTTTTCATGCCTTCTAGTTGAATAAACATATTAATTTCTTTCACATTTTACCTCAAATGCATATTTTTATACTTATATTAAGTAAAAAGTCAAATCAAAAAGGGTAAATCAAATTGTAACTTTGAGGGTTTGTATGATGCTGCGGGGCTGATAATGCAAAAGCAAAAAAAATCACTTGAAATCCAAATCTCCTAATGTCCAAACATGGCATTTCAACCATGCAGCACCTTTTGGTTATTTCCAGGACAATTTAAGTGAAGCACTATACTAAATCAGCTCTTTTCTCAGGTGACAGGGGAACCTATAAGTGTTGCCGGGATCTTATCATTTTATCAAGAGGGAAAGTGCTGTAAAATATTGTTAGTGTGAAGAAGAAAATATGGGCGAGAGCGTGTGTCTTTATGTCTCTGTTAGATCTATCTGTGAATGTGAGTGGGCATAGCCTTTGGTATGGCTGTCTTCAGTGTGCTAATTATACAGCAACCTTAATATTTAATGCCCATCAGTCTTTAATTAGCTACAATAACACATGCAATCAGCACAAAATAATAATTCAGGCTGGCACCTGCCATGCAACATGCCACCCAGAGAGCCCATCAACCACAGGACAGAAAGAAACAAAGCAATGAGAGACCATAGTGCAAAGACTGAAAGACAGGCCCTCAACTACAATGTAGACATAGATACATCGTTTATTGCATGAGATACACAATGTTACAGCTGTGCACTGTTTTATCTGTGTGCAGCTCAACTGTAAACACTTTGGCAATGAGAATGTACAAATATTTGTCACGCCAATAATGCTCCACCAAACTGAATACTAAGAAACCACAGAACACACGCACAGGGACAGAGATAGAGAGATTTGTTCATGTCAGGGGGTTGTAGATGCTCATTAAAAAGAAGAGATCAGTCACAGTGTAGCAGGAGAGAGATAGAGGGACTGAGAGAGAAAGTGATTGTCTTTACAGGATATGTAAGGTTGTTCTTTTTGTTGGCCCTTGTCAATTGAATAACTTTTTCCTCATTGTTAACATATATAAATTCCCATGTCACTGCTGCTGCTGCAGGCCTTTAGTTCTGCTCACCGTTAGAGGACGAGAGAACAACCCTCACTCACACACACACAAAGATTCTCCCTACAGACTCACCTCTCCCTCTCTCTCTAACACACACACACATAATGGCAGAGTCAGAGAAGGACACAAGGAACAAGGCTGCTGCAACACACAGTTTGTTTTCCTGTCATTTTTTAGAGAGGGCCCTGGCTTACTTGGTGTATAGGCAAGCTAAAACATCACCCCGAAAAAAAAAAAAAACACTAGAGTAATGTGCAGTTATTAATTTTGAGGTTCAAGAGTTTTGGGTCAGTTAGACTTTTAAAAAAAGAAAGAAACTGTAGCGAATTAGCTCGATGAAATATTAATAATCAATCATAACTTGTTATAATTGATTATGAACATTTGGATCAGTTAACTTGACATTAAAACCCTTCAAACATCTCATTCAAGCTGGTTTCATCATGCTGTTCTCACAATGCTCTTTACAGCCTTTTTTAACACATTTCCTTCAATTCCTTTAATTTACCCCCCCCCCCCTCCAACCCCACCACCATCTTCCGCCGTCCTCTGCTAGACAGAGGTGAAGGACAGACAAATCAGGGAGAGGAGAGCACACTAAATAGGGGGTCCTGTTTTCCCTTCATCTTGATTTACTGCCTCTCTCTCTGTTACACCACACTTTGGAGCCATGGGGCAACAACAGCCTCCTAAATCTCAATAAATAGGGTCAGGAAAGAGAGAAAGATAGGCCCGGTGAGACATTTGTGAGAAATACTGTGCAGCAAAAAATAAATAAATATATTTATTTATTAACCCTGAGAACATCAGGGGACAAAACAGCATGATAAGAGAAAGGATTGGAGCTGGGAATAAAGCCTTGATGAGTAAAGGAAGAGTAAAAACACACAGCGAGTACAGTGTCGCCCATGGCTGCCTGTTACTGTACATACATGCTCGTGAAGCATGATGAGGTCATTTACAGGGTTACACTTCAATAAACCCTCTCACCAAACATGTAAATGGGATGTTGAAATGAGTAAAGGGAGGAAAGAGCAGGTGGGGAATAGAATAGAACGACGAACAGAAGAAATTGTGGCTTTATTTTTACAAAAATCTTAGAGTAACGAATGAATGTGAGTTTCTCTGTGGAGAGTTACAGTTAAAGGGTTATTTCACCTCAAAAATTAAATTCTGTCGGTAATTACTCACCCTCATGTTGTTCCACCCCATAAGACTTTCATTCATCTTCGGAACACAAATTAAGATATTTTTGATTAAATCTGAGAGCTGGATCACTCCTCCAAAGGCTAAGGGATTGAAACTTGCCGGTTAAAGTTAAAGTTAAAGACATCGTTAAAATAGTCCAAGTGACTAAAGTGGCTCTATTTACGACTTTATTTAACCATTCATTTCCTTCTCTGTGGGCCTCGAGATTTCACGTAGTGTAACTGCACAAAGCGTTGTTTGTTTGACGCTCGATAAACTTAAAGATTTGAGCTGCTGTTGTCATTTGGACTACGTATTTTATCAATGTCTTTAATAACTTTTCTGGGCTGGCAAGTTTCCATCCCTTAGAAGGCTTTGGAGGAGTGATCCAGCTCTCAGATTTAATAAAAAAAAATCTTAATTTGTGTTCCGAAGATGAATGAAAGTTTTACGGGGTTGGAACAACATGAGGGCGAGTAATTACATACAAAATCTTCATTTTGTGGTGAACTAACCCTTTAAGCTGAGTAAACAAGTTTTACTGAACACTTTAAAAATAAGAAAAATTCACTAAACTTTAAGAAAGCAAATCAGTAGATTGTGCTGAGCTGAGGTGTGATAGAAAAAATACATTTTTACAAAATACTATCCACAAGTTTCCGAGGGGCGCTCCTGTAAAAAATAAAGTGGGTGAAACTCCGGTAAGGCGGCAGAAGTAGCATTCCAATGGTATTTTGTGTGTAAGTTAGCGAAGAGGCTAGCTGTTTTTCTGAGAATTATTTTACTATTTAAAGACGCAAATCTTTATGAGAGATGTCGTTACGGAGCTCAGGGACAACATGTGCTGTTCGCGGTTGTATGTATAACCGGACTAAACTAATTCAGTGGCTTAAACGTGATTGTTTTGAACATAAGCACAAAACGAAATCAGAGTGATCCTGCCAATGACTGTTTCAATCACCTCCCAAAAGACGATGAATCTTCCTGTGTACATTTGTTTAAATTCTTAATATTATAAACTATCAGCATGTGTTTGGCTGTTTGCTACTGATGTTACACCTAAACTCAGGATCAAAGCCTGAGTTGACAGAATACCAAATGTGCCAGTTAATGTATTCAAGTGGCACATTCATTTATAATTTTGAATAAACTCCGAAGCACAATGACTAAGTGTGTATTTTTTATTTTAATTGTTTGTCAGCTCACACAACTGTCTGTCACCATGCCTTGATGAGTATTGATTATTAATAATGTTATTATAATACTCCCAACCAACTGCGGAGGGTAAAGGTACTGTTATTTCACCCTTTTTAATTTCGTTGAGGTTGTGTTCCCACATCGTTAGCTAGTTTGGATCGCTATAACTTGAATGACTGTCAACTGTTGAATGAACGAGTGTCAAGCATGTCAAGTCGCGCTTTGTTTTCTTCAAACCGGAAGACGCGCCCACTTTTGACACAAGGCCTCATGGGGCGTAGGAAACTTGTGGATAAATAACAAAAGTATAATGCATAGGTGTGTGTGTTCGTGTATGGTATATGAGGACATATGTGTATCATCATGACATGGGTTTTACAACGTAAACATGGTTTATGAGGACACTTCGGGTGTCTTTGTAACCAAATTGCTTTTAAATAACATCCTAAACTTTTTTTTTAATGCAGAACGCAGAAAGTTTTTTGTGATGGTACTGTAGGTTTAGTGTAAGGGGATAGAATATACAGTCCGCACAGTAAAAAAATTGCTATATATGGAGAGTCCCTGTAAACCACATATAAGTGTGTGTGTGGGATTATTATTTACAAACATTATTTTAAAAAAATAGAAATTGTATATTTGTTATTTTCAATGGTAGACGAAATATTTTGAAATTCTGCCACAGACACACACACACACACAAACTCATCATTTGCCAGTCAACACGTCAGTGGTGACAATTGTTTTGAGATGAACCCCACATGAATAAACTCCAGACATCACAAAACAAAAAGTTGTTAAATGTCTTAACAAAAATGTGTGAATATAAAAACAACATGATACTCAGACAATACAAAAGAAAACATTTACATTTTTCTTCAAATATCGGAAGTTGCTTGAACTGAATTATTTAGTTAAGAAAGTACGTACGTTTTCCCTCCTGAATTTGCTGACAGACAAAATGGGTTTCTCAGCGAATAAAACATATAATATTCGAGTGTGTGTTTGGAAGGTGAAGGAAATGGAGACAGATAAAGATAACAATGGTAGCTGAGGCATGTGATGAGGGGAGATGAGTGCGAGCAGAGGGAAGAGAGAAAGTGCTGGAGGGGAAGAAACAGTAGAGCTAAAGATTTAAATTAGAGCATGAAGAGGTAGTGAGGGAAGAGTTTATAATCAGTGCTTATATTACTGATAGATGTGCAGTATTAGTGCAGAACTACATCTTCATAACAAGACAAAAAAAAAAAACCTAAAAGATATACAATACTAAATACAATTTTCAGTAGAGTGACAGTAGTTAAAATACTGCACCTTTTCATTGCAAAGCTACCAATAATTAGTGATGTAGAATGACTTAATGATAAATGCTAAAATGTTACAATGTGTTTACCAATTTGTATAACGCACACATCTTTTTAATTCAATGTATATATATACACTCACCGGCCACTTTATTAGGTACCCCATGCTAGTAACGGGTGCTAGTAACTAGTAGCAGAACTTCACCTGCTGTTACCATCCCTTTGACTCCCATTCATTTTGGCGTCACTTTAACAACGAATAACTTTACATCAGAGGCGTCCAAAGACTTAATTTGTCCATTATTTATTTTTAAAGAAACACGACAATGTATAAAACGCTCCATTACTTTGTATCTTACATTACGGCCCCGTAGAAGCCGTTTTTGTGAAAAATAGGCTAACGATTGCGTCATCACTACGCAACTTTCTGTCGCACAATAGAGACATAACCCTATAGACAGGAGGAGAAGCTCGCAGACAATCTTTTACAGTCTATGAGGCAATCGGGGGGACATGGAGCTATAAAGTCGAGGGAGAAGCCCATAGAAAGAGAGTCCATAAAAGCAACGGGACAAAATATTTCAACAACGTTTTGTCTTAGCACAGCTACTAGAAGACCTACAACTGTCAGACTGTCGTCACGCTCAGTTTGAGCCAGCGCAGTCGCTCAGAAATCAGACAGGAAGTGCAAATATCAGGCTTCAGTCTTCTCCGTTGAAATCAATGGGGTCGCTCTGTACATTTCTTTTACTGTCTATGGTAGATACCTGCCATTTTTTTATAACTCGAATCAATTGTGGTTCTTTCATATTGTCTCACGCTCTTAACACAAAACCATAAACTCGCACAAGCAAACAGGTTGGGAGAACAATATAGCCTAAGTGGGGGCTGCAAATTAATGAGGTGGAGAGATCACTTGGAAATATTAAATTCCACCTGCCTCAATCTGAACTTTTTTTAAAACGCCTTTCCTTATATAATCTGATGGGTATTCAAATGTTTTTGGTCCATTCCCGCTCACTTTACAATGAAATTCACTACAATACAATGGCAGGACAGTTGAACATGCATGCAGCTTTAGGATTATGTATATTGATAAGCTAATATAGCTTTTCCCCCAGCAGGTTAACACTTTTTGCTTAAAAAAACTGTGGAAATAAGACAAAAATGCCAGATGATTTAATTTGCATTGAAGCTTGGTCTGTTTCTAATCGTCAAAAGAGCAGCACGACTGTAGTTTCATTCTTTAAAATATGAGTAGCTTGGCAAGTTACAGCTTTAAAGTATCTTCTCCAACACCATATCTTAAACTAAGATGTCTGTAAGTCTTTACGCTCAACACCAGTATGACTTGAACATTAAAACCATCAAAACGAACCCTACTACTGCTAAATCTGTAAAAACCTTGCATTCTCTTTGTAGTATTTTACACTGATACATCCAACCTCACATGGATTCCACTTATACATCTGAAATGAAACTTTGATGTGTATAAAGCGGGAGAATAAGAGATTATAAAAGTTATAGTAGGATAGCCGTTGCAGGCCTCTCTGTGTCATTAAAATGAATCCACCTTGCGGGCTAATGCCTCACAAGGATAAATAATTCAGCATGGGCACATGCTGATGGCACAGGCTAATTAAGGAGCAGACCGGCAGTGAGACGTCGACACCTCACACATTTGCACCACTTAACTGGATTGTCGAACCCGTGGTCGTGTCCGTAACGTGGCGTGACAGCTGTCTGGGCCTCACAGGTTGGCAAATGTCAATCGATGACGGAGGTCCTGGTGTGATCACGACGCGCCCAGCTGTTTGTAATCTAACAACAGCATACCGTGAAAACCACAGCCTGCTTTATTAACCTAAGGGGAAAACCATCAGAACATGGTGTTCAGGATGAGTCGACTCAAGCGTTTGTGACAGACGCCCAAACCGTTTAACTGCTTGAGTAATTTGATGGACAGCTAGACACGCGCACACACATTTCTGTTTTTTTTAAAAGCTTATAAACAGTGCTGGAAGATCAGGGTACTGTTAAAGGATTGTCAGTGGAGCATTGACTGTACTTTTAAGGCAGACAGAAGATGAAACAACACGAAATGGATTAACATCACTTTAAAAACACCGGAAAAAAACAACACTTGGGCTCATATGATTTCAAGGAGACTTCATCAGAAGATGGCACATCCTGACCTTGCAATGAGGCTGTAGGCTCTATAAAAGCTGTTAGAATACAGTGACATTTACTTGAGGAAAACTGATGGAGTGCCACATGTGAAAATTATTTCACACACTCTTGGGGAAGAATGACATTACCAGGATAGTTCACCCAAAATTATCATTCTGTCAACATTTACTCACCCTCTGACTTTCTTTCATGGAACAAAAAAGTGCATTTGAAAGATATCCTGGTCACAGTTCAAGAGTAAATGTATGAAAATATCTGAATAATATGCTGATCACTCTTTTCCAAGCAATTACAATAGATAGGAACTGGTCCTGTCAAAAATGTAAAAAAGAATCATGCTTTATAAACACCGTTATAAAATTTGTCCACGCAACTTTCATAAAGATTTTAATGGGGTGATGAACTGAGAAATCAAAATTTCCTTGAGCTTTTGACATCTAAGAGGTCATCATATTATAAGAATATCCTGTAAGTTTTTAGTACTGAAACTTCCTTGTTAGTCCAATAAAAGCTTTTGACACCAGCCTCAGCAAACGACTCGTTTTTCAAAGTGGGGAACTATGACGTCAAAGAGGATAAAACACCACCCCGCAGAAGAAGATCAACCTACTTTAACACGGCCGGTTTAGCCCCGCCCACCGATTCGCACACGCAAAGCTAAATTACATAGGCCTACCTCGTGATGACAAACCGGATCGAGCTACTGAGCAATACAGAATATTGTGCAGTGCCTGGTTGCGGAAGAAGACAGTGGCTGCATAAGCTTCCTGTGGATTCCAATAGGACTGCATGGATAAACTTTATTTTTAACGACGTTCCAGCTGATGAGATAAAACATTGTCCGTCTGTTCACGTCATTTCTCTGCGGATTGTTTGTAAACAAGACTGGATTTGCAGACCAATTAAGAGTAAAAAATGGTGGTGTGCCGTCTATATTGGGTCTGACAGGAATGGCGCAACACACAGACTCTGGGTCGAACATGTATGGGCGAATCATTGCCATTTTACAACATTGGACGTTTTCAGAACAATTTCCCCCAAATGCATCGACAGGTGAGTTAAACTCATTATAATATGCAAAACTGTTATCCACTCACAGCAGTGGGCGTTTACTTCCAAGTCTTCAGTGTGAGACGCCCATAAAAACCGAGCGTTTTACAGCTAGGCTCAAAACTAGGGTAGAAAATAGCCTAATACTTATTCATTATGATGTTTTTGAATGCAAAAATCAAGCGAACATCATAAGTTAACCTCAGACAACAATATAATAAAATTTAAAAAGCCAGTTCATGACCCTTTTAATTATATTAACCTCTGCCACCAGATAATAATCAAAACAATATAAATAATATTATAAAACTCTATAAAAATATAAAACAGATGTGTCTAAGAAAAAAAGATTTTTATATTTTTTTACTTTAAACCATCGCTTTACAACCAACGTCACACTATTCCATGCTTGAGGTAGCGCTTAACTCTCATGAAAGTGAAAAGTGACGTGAAGTCACTATACTTGGTAACCCATACTTGGAATTTGTCCTCTGCATTTAACCAAGGTAATGCATATACATTAGTGAGAAGTGAACACACATACTGCAAACTGTGGACAGACACTCAGAGCAGTGCGCAGTCATTTTTGCTGTGGCACCTGGGGAGCGATTGGGGTTAGGTGCCTAGCATTATATTGTAACGGTCACCATATAGATCTGCACTACATTGCCCAGAATCCTCTGTGGCGCACCTGCAATCACTCTCCTGAGTTCTAATCACTTGCACCTGGTCCAAATCAGCAGCCAGCTCCATATAAACTCCCAGTTCTCACTCAGTCATGGTTAAGCCTCCAACAGGAACAGACCATAACCTGTCTCCGAGAAAACCCTCTGATTCATCCAGTACCAGTAAAAGTTACGTTTACTCACCTGAAGTTACTAACCTCTCTGTCCTTGATTTGATGTTCCCAGACTCCGCTCCATGATCCATGCTTCCTGAGTCTGTGTTCTCTCCCTGAGTCTTGCTTGCTGACGGATGTATCTGAAAGAGGAAAAGACAAGTATCATCTGGACTCAGTATCATTGGACACATTATCATTGGACACAGTTTTATGTTGATTGCACTAAAGAGGATCTGCTCACCTGGAATCCTTCCTGCCCTTGCCTGCCCGCCAGAGCCGGAACCCGTTCCTGCCCGCCAGAGCCGGACCGTTGCCTGCCGGCCGAGCCTGCCTGCCGCCAGAGCCGGAGCCTGTGTCTGCTGTCCTTGAGTTTATGTTTGTTTCTGTTCCCGTTTCTGAGCCAATGTCTGAGCCGGTGTCTGTTTCCGTTCCTGAGCCGGTGTCTGTTCCCGTTCCTGAGCCAATGTCTGAGCCGTTGTCTGTTCCCGTTCCTGAACCGATTTGGGGGGGGGGGCTATATGCCTTTGCCGTGGCTGGCCAAAGACCCACGGAGGCCGGAGAAAATACCACCATGGCCGCTCGAGGGGTCTTGGCCGCCACGGCCGCCCGAAGGATCCTCGCCGCCGTGGCCGCCCGAAGGGTCCTCACCGCCGTGGCCGCCTGAAGGGTCTTCCACCGCTGTGGCCGCCAGAAGGGTCTTCACCGCCGTGGCCGCCTGAGGGGTCTTCACCGCCATGGCCGCCTGAGGGGTCTTCACCGCCGTGGCCACCTGAGGGGTCTTCACCGCCGTGGCCGCCGGAGGGGTCTTCACCGCCGTGGCCGCCTGAGGGGTCTTCACTGTCGTGGCCACCTGAGGGGTCTTCAACACCGTGGGCGCCTGAAGGGTCTTCACCGCCGTGGCCGCCGGAAGGGTCTTCACAGCCTACTTCGCCCTGGCCATGTCCTGCTCCGCCTTGGCCACGTCCTCAGCCTGCTCCGCCTTGTCCACAGTCTGCTCCGCCCTGGACGCCCGAGGGTCCCACAGCTCCGCCCTGGACGCCCGAGGGTCCGAAAGCTCTACCCTGGCCACGCCCACAGTCTGCTCCACCCTGGACGCCCGAGGTTCCATCAGCTCTGCCCTGGCCATGCCCACAGTCTGCTCTGCCCTGGACGCCCGAGGTTCCGACAGCTCTGCCCTGGCCACGCCCACAGCCTGCTCCGCCCTTGACGCCAGAGGTTCCGACAGCTCTGCCCTGGCCACGCCCACAGCCTGCTCCGCCCTGGACGCCCGAGGTTCCAACAGCTCCGCCCTGGCCGCGCCCACAGCCTGCTCCGCCCTGGCCACGCCCACAGCCTGCTCCGCCCTGGCCACGTCCACAGCCGTCTCCGCATCACTTCTCCGAGCTACCAGCTCCGCCCTGGAGGCTTCCTGTTCCTGCGTCACCATGCCCATGTCAGCCTCCAGGGCATCCAACCTCCCACCCCTTTGGATGTTGTAAGGCGCCAGGACGCGCATTCGGGGAGGGGGAGGGTACTGTAACGGTGGACTCAAAAAGATAGATTATTTTTTCTTAAAACCTTTTTTGTGTTCATCTAAATACAGAAAGTCACAAAAAATCTCTGAGGGTGAGTAAAGGATTACAGTAAAGGATCCAGAGAATTTTCATTTCTGGATGGAGTATCCCTTTAAGTCAGTGAATTAAAGATCCAGATACGTCTAATATGTAAACAAATCATTTAGTTCGGCCTTCTGAACTGGATCAAAATGATTCATTCAAAAGAGCTGACTCTAAAGAATGATTTGTTCATGAATCTCCATCACTATTCTCTCACGATAATGTTATAAGGGTGTAGAATGACAAAGGATTTTTCATTTTGAGGTGAACTACTCCTTTAATGGAGGCAAACTGCTGCAACCTGTGGACATGATGATATCTAATGTAACATATTCCAGCAAACACGGGGACAGCAGCAAACACATCTGAGCATGTGCCCATTTCTCCCGCTGCTTTACTTGAAAGCAAACACGGCTCATGTTTATTTATTAGACGGCAATGCAAGGCACTTCAAAGGAGTGTCCAGTCAGAAGCTCCCTGAGACTATGTTCACAGAACCTGTAAATTACTCATGTCCCTGCCAGGTCTAAAACCACCTGCCAAGACAGTTACATTAGCTTTTCGTTGTTAACTGCAGAGCCTTAAAACAAGTGCAAGGTGAAAACAGTCACATGCACAGGCCATATCAAGATTAGCTACAACTCAAGTGGATGGCTAAAATAATAGGCTCCCTCAGTCTGACACCCAAAATTGTGAAAGTATTTGATTTCCAGCGAGAAAAAGTACAGTGGAGGCTGTGCTGGGATGTTGAGTTTGTTTCATCTGTGAGGTCTCAGGCTTTTTTATTGATGGATAATCAATAAGACAGATTGCATTGGGTCAAAAATGGAAGCTAGGTGAGCCACCATTGGACTCCAACTACTATGTCCAACTAAGAAAGTTGAGGATATCATGATTTAGCCATTAGATTCCACTGTTAAATGTATAAGCTCTGTTTCAAAGCCTAGTGTGTTTCCCAACATAGGCAACTCCTTTCTATGGTAGCATCTAAATCTTAAATGGGATTGCCTTCTTCTAAAAAATACATGTGATGTGGACTTAAAATCTAGGGTGAGATAAGAATGTTCAAGACAAAGAAAAGCAATAATACTCAAATCAATCGATCAAGTTCAAAGCACATGCCTAATTTTTTTTTGTTTTTTATAAAGTTTAAATGTTATGAATAAATGTTATGTAATCATCATGTAAAAAAAATTATATTTAACCTTACATGTGAATGTACATTTCTTAATCTTTTCCAAAAAAAGTTCTATAGTTTAGCCTTAGAATCCCACAGCATGAAAGCCTGGTTTACAGTGCAGAAAAGTTTAATACCACGGTGTTTTACAATTGCAGGATTTATCTTACAGTTTGAATTGTTTGGTAATGCACAATTTGTTGGTTTTTACACAATTTTTCATGCAAAACATCACAGCGCTCTGTAGAATCACTGCTGGTAATGAAGTAAAGTCAGCTGGAAACTCACCCAATGTGGCCGAATTGCTAGCATGCAAATTGCTGTTTAAGATGTTAAATTCATACCCCGGCGTAGGCCTATTTTCCAACCCAGGATATTGCTCCCATTCATATTTACACGTTTTAGCACAGCAGTGTGAAATTGTCCAGCCATGGCTTCCTGTTTCAAAAACGATACAATTCCCTTAATAATCCATCACAATTAAGTAAAAACGAAGAATATAGTTCTAATGTGCAGCAAAATTGTTGAGACTTCTCAAAATAGAAAGTCCAAAAAAGTAAGAACAGAAAATAGCATGACATTTCCTTTTTAACCATCAGGCCAATAATTAAGAAGTTCTGATCAACAGGAAATGTTCAGAATAAGCCTGGAAGGGGCATGTGTCAAAACTGTCTTAATGCAAAGCAAAGAGGAGAGTTTGAGTGGCCAAAGACTCTCTTTTTTGCAAGAATTAAAAAAAAAGTAAAACTCCAGCATATTCCAGTAGCACCTGATTGCAGTACACGAGATCCAGGGGGCGGAGTTGGATTTTGTAAAAAAAATAGGCTAACGATTGCGTCATCCAGTAGAGAAATCTCTGTCATACAGTGGAGAAATTACCGTATAGACAGGGGAGAAGCTTGCAGGCAATCGGTGGGACATAAAGTCATAAAGTCAAGGGAGAAGCCCATAGAGAGTCATAAAGTTGCTCCTGCTGTGAGCTCATGGACAGCTCTTACTCGCACTCTCCGTCTCTGCAAGATTTGGAACGGAATGATTCAGATTTCCCCTGGCACAGCTACTAGAAGATGTGACAGGTTGCTCACGTCATATCTGTCGTCATCAAGCTCAGCTTGAGCGTGCGCAGTGCGCTCAGCCATCAGGAAATTAGTGCTTCTGATTGACTTCACTTTCTCTGTTGAAGTCTATGGGGTCGCTGCATCAATTTCTTTTACTGTCCATGCTTATGATTTATTTAAAAAACTATTAATTTAATTGACTCAGAGTCTACTCTTACTTTTGAAAGACAATAACTTTATATACGGAGCACTTTTGAATTTAAAACTTTGCAGGATGTTTTCATACTCTTAAAGCTATGTTACACAGTACATGAAAGGTCATTTTCTAAAATCCATAACAGGGGCCCTTTAATGTTGTGGGCCTATTTTATTTTTAGGTTCTATACATCTTAATAAACATGGCATCATGAAATCAACTAAAATCAAATCCAAACCTGGCTGCATCTGCAACAAATCTAATAATGGGACATGTTTGGATCTTCCATCAGGACAATGATACAAAACAAACATACAAAAATAAAAAATAAAATAAAAAGGGGTAACCGAGCACAAAATTAAAGCTCTGCCATGGCCTTCCCCTGACCTGAACCCTATTGACAACTTAAGAGGAGAGTGCATCAACATGGAGCTGAGAATCTGAAGGATCTGAAGATTTTCTGTACAGAGAAGAGCTCTCTGATCTCCAGTTAAGCGTAAAAGTGTGCCAATAATTGTGGTCAATGTGTATTAAAGAAAAACATTTAAAAATGAGAATCCAAAATGAGGCAAACTCATCCCACAGTGCGTTTTCTTTCAGAGTCAGCGTGACGTAACTGAAAGCAGCAGAATCGGAGGAGCAGAGCAGTAAGAGGCGCTTGCACTGCCCCGGCAGGTTTAAAGGCTGCATTGCAAATCCTCGTCGCCAGAAAAATCCAAAATAGATTGTAAAAGCAAACGTCACCGGAGATTACAAAAAACACAAGTTAATGTCGGGATAGCTTTTTCCAGGTGAATAGAGCTAATGCAGGAGAAAATTTTCAAAAGAGACGCTGAAGTTGCCTCCTTTCTTCTTCGACAGGTATGTCAATGTTACAGTCTTAATTACAAGCTTTTTTCATTGTTTGGTTGTTTACTTTATTTATAGACCGATGAACATTTATAGTTAAAAGTTGATGATATCTAACAACGCACACACTTCAGAAAATATAACGGATAAAGAAGGCATAACTACTTATTACAATAGTTCATCTTTTTCACAGTCAGTAAATAACAAACTGGTTCACCCGAAGGAACACTCAACGAAGTGTTATTAAAAGACATCCTGTCATAGCTTTTTGATACATAATGGCTACCGTAGATGCAACGCGCATTTGAAAAGGCGAGGCGCTGGAGAGCACAATTCGTTTGAATGCAAAATACATTTTCACCGCTAGATGGGAGCAGTTCCTACACATTGTCCCTTTAAACGGCATCATAATTAAATCTCTTGAAACAGTTTTTGCATAAGAGTTTTGCAAAATAGCTTGAGTCTTTCTAAATGCTAGAAGCTTTACTGTATGATCCACTAATACATTTCATTTTCCAAAACCATTTCCACCACCTTCTATAGTCTCTCTCTGAGTGGCTTGTCTTTTGTAGTAGGGTGAGAAGGGTGAGCCTAAAACTGCAAAGATGAGAGAACCCGAGTTCACGCGGGCTCTTTTCTCTCATGAAGGAGCGCTGCCATTGATTTTGTCATGTGGAGGACTAATAAAGATGGATCTTTTTCAGAGAAGGGCTGAAATGAGGGCCTATAGGTAAGAGCTGCAGACAGGCACAGCCACTTGTCCTTAATGGAAGATTGATTTTAATTGTGACACCACCTGATTGGCCCAGTTCAAAACGAATGAAACAAAAAAAGGAAATGGAAATAAAAAGCAGAGGCTGACCAATGTATTTTCTCTAAACCAAAAGCACTTCAAAAGCCTTACAATGACTCAGAAAGGAATTTTTTTCTTATTCCCTTCAACATTATGGTTTTCTTAAGGGGGTAAAAGGATATCATTACTGTCACGAAGAAAGCTTCAAAAAGGTCTAAAATAACATCTGCAGTCATTTTCTTTTTCCCTTCCCAAACATTTTTTTTTCAGTCAAATTTTTGCAATTTATTTTAAATCTATCTTAGGCAGCACATGGAAGCAAACATGTTTCTTTTTCTTTTATTTAAAGTGCACCCTTGACTTCTGACTAAGGCACACTCAGACTTAAATATAAGAAGCTAAATGGCTAAATGATTCACAGTATTGGAGAAAATGGGTTGTGATGATAGCTTTCATGCACATGGCTCAACAGAGGGTTTATCGCACTGAATCAGATCACACTTCTCTCAAAAACCGATCAGTTGTTGAGACTCAATAAATGTCTAACAATTTGTGAGCAAAGTAAGCACAGTAAGCACACTGAAAAATACATTGGGTGTCGGTAGCTAATCCAACGCATTCTCATCCTTTAGCGTCATATAGGTGACGCTATATGACAAAACGGCGAAATACTACGCACATGGCACCTGTTAACATTAACATAACACGCGCTGTGACTGGTAGGTTCAGGTGTGGGGTAAGGTAGGCTAGTCTCATATTCACACTAAAGGATTTATGACGCCTTGGGTTCACTTGTTATATTAACGATAAAGGGTGCCATGTGCGTCAGTATTTCACCGTTTTGTCATATAGCGTCACCTAAACGACGCTAAAGGATGAGAACGGGCTGGCTAATCACACGAACACACAGAGATTCTTCTTGGACATTATACTTACGAATCGGACACCTACCCCTGCACTATCCGTCTGCATTTTTCCCTTTATATGCTTCAAGTGTTATTCTTGGTATTCTCATCCATCAAACCAGGAATTTGTTTTATGCTTTACTCAGCACATTGTGCCTCAGCATAGCACAACAATGCACTAGGAACTAATAAATATGCCATTTGTAAGCAACACCATTTATCACATTTTGCATACTCACGTGCAGCACGGCAGATTATCAACCAGGAACACACTGGGATATAAGAAGGGCATTAAAATGCATTCCCCAGTGTCCTTAAAAATCACTGAGCAAGGAGTTTTTTTTTAATCTCTTTCACACATGGACCCAAACACGCACGCACAAAATACACCTGACAAGCTCTTATTCAGATCAATACAATCGATCCTGCTGCCAGTGGACCACTGAACTGGAACTGATGTCATATTTGTGATGTTGACTTTTAGGGGAGGTCATTTCATTCTTGCCATTATGGGGGGGTTCAATTCTGAACAATAAATAACACAAATGAATCTTTATAGGAGCTTGAAGAACAAACTACACTAAACTTCATTCAGTGAAGATCCAATGATCCTCTCTTCCCTGCTGCCAAATACAGCTCTGCTGGAAATCTCTAACATTACAATAAAGCTGCTTTTTCCATCTTCGCTGTTGAACCCTCCTAATGTCTTACTGTGCAACAATCATGCTAGGCCTTTCCAGTTCCACTGAATATTACTTTGCGGGTGGTCCATACAAGTAGAAATAAATCTGGGGGTTATATTGAGGGAAATTCTTACCAAATCTGATACGTTCGTTTTGGCAAAATTACATACAAATGTATCAGTCCAGACAGGGCCTCATCATATTTGTGAAATCCCGCTTTGTTGTTTATTACAAGTAGGCTACAGTATAATTTTCATCTTTCAATCTGTACAGAAGCTGATAAAACCAGCATGATCTTTCTGTGGTATCATATAATAGTGTGAACGTACGAAGTAATGCGACCTAACTAATAAGAATTGGCAGGTTATTACTGGAGATGAATGAGGATATTACAGAGCTGCTTCTTACTGTTAACAAATCTCCGAAGGTTTATTGCTGAACGTTCCATTTTCAGTGCAGTGCAAACTCTCATAATGCTTTTGGACACGTGTGGCTGTCTCAAAGCCCAGACAGAAGTAACGATAGTCCACTGATTTTCACAAATGCAACACTGGGTGATGTCAAAGAAGCAGCTGCCTTGTGCATTCAGGGATACTCTGGATAAGCATCAAAATATTCAAAAAGCCATAAAACATGGAAATAAAGTAAACCTTGAAGTTGAATAGACTTTGGCAAAAAGTGTTTTTGCTCTCAATAAGCAGAAGAAAGAAAGCAGGACAAAAGGACATGCTATTCTATTTTAGAGCAAAGACACATCCATTTTGTCAAAAAGGATTTGAAACATGCAGAGAAGTCACACACCGAGGAGATTACAAAACACCTCTAGTTTTTAGTTTCAAATATAATGCTAGAAAGGGATATTTCACCTAAAAACAAAAGTTCTATCATTATGTATATGTACACACCCACAAACATATATGATGGGTTTTTTTGTGGAAGAATATCCTGTTAACGCTTCTCAAAATATTTTGAATTATGTTCTGGTCTCTCGTTTTCACACAATTAGAGTTTCAGGCATCAAAAATAACGCATAAGCTCAATAAAAGCATCAAAAAAGAGAGCCATAGATGTGCGAGAAACGCTCTGCCATACAGTGCAGTGGTTGAGCTCCGCCTCAATTTTCTCACCCTCAAGCCATCCTAGGTGTACTTGACTTTCTTTTTTCAGTCAAACACAATCAGAGCTATACATTAAATAAAAATATCCTGGCTCAGCTTTATAATGGGAGTGAATAGTAACTATGTGAAGTTTCAGCACAAAATACCCCACAGATATTTTTTATAGCATGTTAAAGGTGTCAGCTTTTTGAGGGTTTGCAAAAACGCACCGTTTTGTGCCTGGCCCTTTAAATGCAAATGAGCTGCTGCAGAGGGCGTGGTTTCAAGAGCATCTGTGTGTTAGCTGATGCGATTTCCTCATATACAGCCACACTAAAATGACAGAAACTGTTCTCCCTTTAATATTAAAACGTAGTCAAGTCAAAGACGGAAAGACTCAAGAAGAAGTGACAACATGTAGAATGCAACAGGGCTTCTCTGGTTGGTTAGTTGATGAATTTATGTTGCTGATGTGAAGTTAACTATCTTCAATTAGGATATTCTGTCATGGTAATTGCAACATGACTTTTGCGTAAACATACACGCCACTTTTGAAGTCAAGTGGCGTGTTATCTATACGCATTTTGAGATATACCGTGTGTATGCATGTATGTCTACGCCGTTTAATGTCCGAGTGATTCCACGTGTATGTACACGCCGTTAAATGTCAGAGCGAAACAAAGTAAAATGTAGATCTACATCTGGGCAGCGATATTTTTTTCCTAAGATGGTAGGGGAAGACTTTATGAATCGTATTAACCCCAGTGACGGGTAGGTTTATGGATGGGGTGGGGGTAGGTCATATATTTATATATACAGTAATGTAACGTTAAGTCAACGGTGTTCATAAACACGCTGTAAAGCGATTATGCATGTTGAGAGCACCCAAAAATTTGGAAATATGAATGAAATATGAGTGGCTTTCTATTGCATGTGAAAAGATGGATGCTAAAGTTTGAGCTGACTCACAAATGTACTCTTAGGCTACGTTCATACTGCAGGTCTTAATGCTCAATTCCGATTTTTTTTAAAAATTAGATTTTTTTGCAAGGCCGTTCACATTTCCAATTAAATGCGACCTTTTGTGATCACCTGTGTGAACGTGAAATGACCCAGAAGTGACCCGCATGCGCAGAAGAGTACTCAACGGTCAACGGCGTCACTTGTTGTTTGCGGAAGTAGCTAAACAGATGTCGACAGTGGAGCTCGTTTAGCAAGATTAAAGTTACTTTCACAACAGAGCCAGCACACATACAATCTTCTCGTTTTAAGAAGAAAATTAAACAGAGAAACGTGTGGGTGCAGAGTCGCAGCCAGGAGTGGTGGGATACTGAGTGGCTTCACTGATGCAGAATTTATCAGTAACTTCCAAATGACCAGATCCACCTTCGATTACGTTTGTGAGCGCCTTCGATCAACTCGGTCACGGGAAGAGACACGTCTGTGGTGGCCCATAACAGTGCAGAAATGCGTTGGAGTTGGAGTGTATTGGCTAGCTACAGGTGCGTGAAATGACGTGCGTGTCGGATATATGTGACCTGGCTGTTCAGATTGAAGTCGCATTTCTATAAAAGCAAATATCTTCCTTTGCTTTGAACTTTGAGCGTTATAACTTTGATAATTTGTTTATGCTCAAACAGCAACATTTCACAAAAACTAAAGTTAGAAAAGTGAAATCATACTTTACCACCCTTTAATATAATTCCGATTGTGTTTGGCTGAAAGAAAAAAAGTAATGTACACCTTGGATGACTTGAGGGTAAGAAATGAAGGGATGATATTCATTTTTGGGTGAACTTTAATTCAGATCCTGCAACACTTTTCTCACATTCCAATCTGTATCCCAAATGTGAACGAGAAGCTCAAATAGGCCTATTACATGCCTGCCCACCAAAACCCATAAATGCACTCCATTTTACTCAGAAGAGGATATTCAGGCCTGCAGAGCACTGTAGGAAGTGTATATGGTGGGAGTGTGTGGTGATGTTATTCATAGTTCACTGGGCTGTTTAAGGGCACATCCCTATTCGTTTTCAGGTGATGGAGGGAGTCGGATCGTACCGAATCCACACACAATGAAGGTTACACAAGAGAAAACAAAAACAAATGAGTGGAACTTTATCTAATGGGCAGTGACAGAGTATGGTGGGCATCACAGCAATAAAAGGCTCATATTGTCTGCAAAGCAAAAACACATGTACGATCACTTCAAGCGTACCATTACATGACCGGCAAAACAAACAAGCTTAAAGCCTTTTAAGCCTAAACAACTGTTACAGATTCATTCCAAATGCCCACTCATGCACACACTCACACAGCAAGAATAAAAATACTCACAGAATGAAGCAGACCTTGTCAGGAACAGGGTGCCATGGATTGCCGTGGTAACAAGTGAACGCAGTCCTCCGGGGAATCGCAACGCGCCTTCTAGGATGACAGGTTGAAAGTCACAGAAATGGAGTAGTGTGGAGAGTCTCAACGGCGAAGGTATTCCAGCTAGAAATGATCCATCTGAGAGCCCTTCACGAGCTGTGATTCTTATAATAATCCAATTCGATGAGAAAAAAGTAGTTTTTTTTAACAAAGCTCAAGCACTCAGAAGAAAGGAACATTCCCAATGGGCATCAAAAATATGATGACAAAAAAACTGAAGTGTCACTGTTACTTATTTTCTGCTATATCCGTCCCTCTCTCTCCTGCTGTTAATGTTGACCCTGGCAGCTCCGACACAAAAATAGGAGGGAGCGGGCAATAATGGCCAATTCTCCGAATTCTGCACTCCAAGAGACAATCACACGCTCTCGCACACATATTCGCACGCAAACGCACTCTCATGCGCACACATTGCGGCTTCGGTTCTTCTCCGACGTCTAGCTGCCTCTTCCTGTCAGCTCTCCGCACAAACCCTCTTCCATTGCCGCACAGGCCTTCTGAGTCTCACATACACGCACATAAACACTTGAACTCAAACACTTCAAGAACAGTCAGCACTTTTACCCTGCTTTCCTGGGCAGCCTCACTCTAACTTACACGTTATTGCTTTTAGTTTCACGGAGAATCGTTCTTCTGGCCCACCTGCCACATTTGATGAAGGGAGCATTGACTTGAGCAAAGAAACATATAGTGAAATATATCAAGTCTGAGAGCAAAAATCCTCCAGAATAAGTTAGGCTGAAGTCTCTGAGAGGATGAAATGATTAAGGAGCCCAGCACTCGGATGGAGATTTGGAGAGCGGCTCACGCTCTGTTCTCCCACACCCTCATCAATCCAGCTATCCCTCCAATTCCCACGGCTCCTCCCTTCAGGAGTTCAGGAATGAGCTTTGGCACACCAACACTCCCTCTCTCTTCTGCGAATGGCACCTCTAGGACAGAGGCGGGTCGAGTTATGGCTGCCCCGAGGTCCGTAGAAGCTGACGCTAGGGAGAGGAGCGTCACATCTGTCGCCACGCTGACAATTTCCTCCTCAGCTTGTTAGAGTCTTGTGGCCTTGCGATTGCTTAAGACCTGAGGAAAACAGCCAGAAATGTTCATGATCAATTATTCATAATGCTGTAGTACAGACGGCAACCTTCAATGTTGATATGATTACTACGAGGGAGTTTTGAAGTACCATACCGATTTTTCTGAATTAAAACTACAATTTCATTATAGTACTTACTGGCTCACATTGTATCATCACACTTACAGTAATTCAGTTACACCACACATTTAGATTACAGTATACCAGTATCAATACAATTCATGTAATGTTATTGAATGGATGTGCTCATATGTGACTAGACAATCAATATCCAATCAAAACACAGTCTTATCACATAATAAAACCAGTGAAGTAGTGTATCATGACTTAACTACTAATAAAGTCAGGGATAGATAGTCACAACCTCATTTACATCCTTAATTCATGTTCCTGCTCTTGCTGTGAATGATTCATTGGTGCGCATTATTCCAAATCAAATAAATAGTTGACTTGTAAATCTTTAATTAAAAACAAACACATTTTATTTGCTGTTGGCTATCAGATATGTTCATCAATAACCAAATGACTACTTGGGCATTGTTTTAACAAACTAGAATTCTAGCATCTGGCACCCTTTCCATTATCCAATCATTTGCTGTTGGATAAAATTAATTCCAAATTGTATCATGTTTTACACAAAAATGAATATTAGGGTTGTAATGGGCTTTCACTTAGACTAATAATAAGATATGTTAATAATAAACAAACATGTAACAGCCTAAGGATTTGTATCAGATTTGAGGGGACTTGAGCATGGGTCCCCTGACTGACTATTGAGGGGACTTGGGTATGGGTCCGCCCTGACTGACTAATTGCAGTTGGTCATGTCAGATAACAGCCTTATCAGAGCGGCAAACTCTCTTGCAAGACGGACCGTTCTATAAATATGAAAAGAGCAGGTAATTAAAGTAAAGGTGGATCCCAGGCGTGGAGCTGTTCTGTCCAAATTCTTATTTCCATACAATTCTCCATGTCATGCTTTGATTATGAGGGTGCCTCTCTCATCAGCTGGACTGATATGAAGGGGAGGAAGGGGGGAGGAAAGGGGTGAAGGGAGAGGGTGAAAAAAAAGAGCGATGAGAGATGAGAGAGGAAGCGACATGGACGGTGGCAGAGTGAGAATGAGACGTTAAAAAGGGACTGCATTAAAAAGATGTGCTCAGTTCGAAGAGAAAAGAGGACAGGAGAGGTGTATAGACAAAAAGGAAGAGACAGACAGAGACTGAGGGACAGTGAAACAAGGGTAGAGACAGAATAAGAGAATAACTAATGGGAAGGTCAGTTATGCAGCTCTTGCAGCAAAATTCATATTTGAGCAATTCATATTTGAGTAGTACTCAGAAACCAATTACAACTTTAACCCTTAAAGGACAGGAAAAAAGAAAAAAAACTGATAACATTATGACTCAAATAATGTGATTTCACATTTTTCTTCACAATATATAACAATATAAATATAAAGCTTAAAATAGCCTATTTCAGTGCCATTATTTTGCCTCAAGATGCAGACAAGTAATGTTTTTTTTCTAAGGCACATTTATAAAAGCTACTTAATGTCCTAACTTAATGAAGGCGTAATCCTGGTTTAATCTAAGCCCTGTCTGTGAAACCAGGCCTCCCGTTTTAAGGTGCAGACACATTAGCAAAACTTTGCGGGCAAAAGGGCCCACTGTCTATTGTCAAGAGTGTAGTGATGTAGTATGAAGCATGTCACACAGAAGTCAACTACACACCTAGCAGATTTCTGTTGGTCAATCCACGTGACCAACTTGACGAAAATCTACAAAAAACTTTTAACCTCACATGAAATTCTCGTTCTTGTGGGTTCCTATTGAAAACTGGATTTTGGAACTTTTGGAACTGTAAATGTGACCACAACTTTATTGTTGGGATCATGATTATTGAACATGAAATCCATGGGGAGGAGTTAGATCCAGATCCAACTCCTCCCACCTATATATACCTAAACCTACCCAGCTCCACCCCCTGATCCCTAAACCCACCCCTAAACCTACCCAGCTCCACCCCCTGATCCCTAAACCCACCCCTAAACCTACCCAACTCCACCCCTGATCCCTAAACCCACCCCTAAACCTACCCAACTCCACCCCTGATCCCTAAACCCACCCCTAAACCTACCCAACTCCACCCCTGATCCCTAAATCCACCCCTAAACCTACCCAACTCCACCCCTGATCCCTAAATCCACCCCTAAACCTACCCAACTCCACCCCTGATCCCTAAACCCACCCCTAAACCTACCCATCTCCACCCCTGATCCCTAAACCCACCCCTAAACCTACCCAGCTCCACCCCTGACCCCTAAATCCACCCCTAAACCTACCCAGCTCCACCCCCTGACCCCTAAACCCACCCCTAAACCTACCCATCTCCACCCCTGATCCCTAAACCCACCCCTAAACCTACCCAGCTCCACCCCCTGACCCCTAAATCCACCCCTAAACCTACCCAGCTCCACCCCCTGATCCCTAAACCCACCCCTAAACCTACCCAACTCCACCCCTGATCCCCTAAATCCACCCCTAAACCTACCCAACTCCACCCCTGATCCCTAAACCCACCCCTAAACCTACCCATCTCCACCCCTGATCCCTAAACCCACCCCTAAACCTACCCAACTCCACCCCTGATCCCTAAACCCACCCCTAAACCTACCCAGCTCCACCCCCTGACCCCTAAATCCACCCCTAAACCTACCCAGCTCCACCCCCTGATCCCTAAACCCACCCCTAAACCTACCCAGCTCCACCCCCTGATCCCTAAACCCACCCCTAAACCTACCCAACTCCACCCCCTGACCCCTAAACCTACCCAGCTCCACCCCCTGATCCCTAAACCCACCCCTAAACCTACCCAACTCCACCCCCTGACCCCTAAACCTACCCAGCTCCACCCCCTGATCCCTAAACCCACCCCTAAACCTACCCAGCTCCACCCCCTGATCCCTAAACCCACCCCTAAACCTACCAAACTCCACCCCCTGACCCCTAAACCTACCCAGCTCCACCCCCTGATCCCTAAACCCACCCAACTCCACCCCTCAGATCTGGATCCAACTCCGCCCCTCGGATCTTGTGTACTGCAATGAGGTGCTACTGGAGCAATATGCCAACACCCATTTAAAACATTTTAGCAACAAACCAATACCTGGCAATCACATAAAATTGGGAGACAGAGAGAGGATGGACTAAATGGGAGGGGAAGGTAAGACAGAGGCAGAAAAGGAAAAGGAAGAGGAATAAGGGAGTGAATTGGAAGAGGGGTGAGGGAATGGAGGAGTGATACGGAAAATGAAGAAAATGGGAAAAGGAAAGGAGAGAGAGAGAGAGAGAGAATTGACATTCAGACTGTGCCTTACTCACTGGTGAAATGGAAAGCAACACAATGTTTTAAAATCTAGTTTTTAAATCAACATTTTTTGGCACCTTATTTTTTCTGCTTCTTATTTTATAGATGCTCTAGCTTAAATTACACAATTCCGCTGAATTAACTTACACAATTTAAATTTAAATTGACAGCTGAAACCAAAAAACTCATGAAAGAATAATAGAAGTGGAGAGGCAGAAAGAGTGAAGGGAAGTGAGAGGGCATCTCTGAAAGGTTTCAGTCCTGACATTGATGTCACTCTTGCTTATCACACGTCACTCTCAAGAGTAACTTACTCAAATATGCCCCTTTTCTTCTCCATTTCATCCTATTGCTTGGGCCATCCATCCCCTCAGTCCCCCTGCTCTCTCACTCCTTCTACCAACACAGACAAGTCCTTCTTTATACTCACACACCTGTACGCAAAGGGCTGAAGGCCTGCTGACTCACAAACCCAGTAAAACAGTTAATAAGGCTAGAAGGGGTGAAATGCAAAGGAAGATGGACACTAAAATATGACCAGGCCTGAACTATGACCTTTTAAAGCTCTCCAAAATGCTACTGATCAATACACAGCCATCCACAAACACATAATCCTATGGGAGCATTTAGCATGTTAGCACAACGTCACTTGTGTGAGAGTGAGGAGGTGAGATTTGGTGTGTGTGTGAGTGTATCAGGTTAGAAGACAGAGACAAAAGGGTAGAAATCTGGATCGATTTAATGTGAGAAATCCACATCTGAGGCATGAGACAAGAGCTGCCATGTTCTCTTCACACACACACAGAGAAGTGCAAAAAATGTGAAAAAGAGCGCATGTGAGAGAGCTGGATCTGATGGTTAACAGTGAGCAACAGTGTCCACCACACAGATATAACAGAGACACAAGTAGCAGTGCCAATGTGTGCAACAGGAAAGAATTCTGCCTTCTCCATCAATATAAACTAAGTATGGAAAATCTCAGCAAAAATATAAATAAACCAGTTTTTTAAGGATCCTTAAGACCAGTTGACTTGAGAAAAATTTTCTCAAGAATAATTTTTTCTTGAATTATGTTGAATTAAATCTTGCCCCATTGGTCCCAAGTTGTAAGCATAAAAAATAAATCAAAAATAATAATAAAACAATTCTTTTGGGGGGAATTTTAAGAATAAATGTAACAATTGAATGAGGTTTATGCTTAAAACAAGAAAATAAAATCAGGTAAGAAACAAAATGAAACTACTTAATTCAAGACATACACTCTATAAAATGCTGGGTTGTTTTAACCCAATTTTGGGTCAAATATGGACAAACCCAGCCATTGGGATACATTTTTAAATTAAATGTTTTACCCAATGTTTGAGTTTGTCCATATTTGAACCAAAATTGGGTTAAAACAACCCAGCATTTTTTAGAATGTATTCTCTATAACCTCAAAAACATTATAATTTGAAATAAAATTGATTGATTTAAGTACATTATACTTAAATCAATCAATATCAATCTCAGATATTGATAACAATAATACAAATTAAGAACTTATAACACTTTATGTTTAAAATATATTGTTTGGGGCATGTATTTGTTGTTGCTTTAAGCATAAATCTTCTAAATAAATTAGAGTTTATGTTTAAAACAAGAACATCAAAATGTCAATGGAAACCTACCTCAACATATATATTTTTTATCTTGTTTTAAGTCAAGTCAAGTCACATTTATTTATATTGCGCTTTTTACAATACAGATTGTGTCAAAGCAGCTTCACAGTGATAACATGAAAATAATACAACACAGATCAATAATATTGTTGAATATTAAATTTCCCCAACTAACCAAGCCAAAAGCAAAGGAACCAAAACTCCATCAGGTTGTTTGAATGATTTTCCAGGAATCCCAGGCAAAATACTGATTAAGAAAATTATTACTTCCAGTGTACGAATGAGGAAAAATTGGGATGGTACAAAGAAGAGGAGAGAGGCAACCAATACTACCAAATTTCCTCAAAATGTGCCAACAGAAGATAGCCAGCTCTCTCTGACTCAGACTAGAGGATGGAAGAAGAATAAAAAAACAGGGAGATCAGGAAAAAGGGGAAGAGGGGAGAAGATCTGAACGGTGCACAGAGATTTAACGAAACAGCAAATGAGAAATTCATCAAGAGTGATGCCAGAGGACATCTCTGACAGGGAGATGAAGCAAAATGAGAGGACTTCAGAGAGAGATCTAGAGAAAAACCAGAGAGCTAAAGAGAGATCGTGAGAGGCTGTTGAAAACTCACCCCTGTGTGAGAGTGGTCCTCCTCGGACTAACACAATCCCTGCTCTGTGGAGCCATTCTGAGCAGAGCCTGTTTGGAGCACTGCACACTGTCTACAGAATACCAATCACACGCCGGCAACACACACACACACAGTCAGTCAGTCATCGGCATGATACACTCTTTCACTCAGTGTTTTAAAAGCAAGGCACCACAACACTGTAGGTGTGCTTTACGAGCTGTGAATAGTCATAATGGAATAAGCAGTACACACACACACACATACCCTCAATGAGACACAGTTCCAATGACGACCCCAGTGATGGGGGACAACAGGCCGATCTGCTCAGGAACTGAAGATGAGAGAGGATTGTGTGAAGCTTCTTCAGTGCGCCTCCTGTTTTCCTTCTGTCTTCTCACACACTCTCTTCAGCGTCGAGCATCAAGAGGCTCTGTCCTTTTCTCCTTTGCTTTCATTTCTTTTACAAGACCCTGACAATGTTCATAGCTGTAATTCCAAAGCACAGCAGTGCAAGCTGCATTTACTCCAATCCCCCTCCCTTCCTCATATGCGTCTCTCTCTCTCTCTCTCTCTCTCTCTCTCAGCTCATTGTATCCCCATACCTCCTCTGCTCTCCCTCCAATCCAATCAGCTCTTACTCCTTCCTACAGCCCCTTTCTCCTTTTCTCTCTCCTCCTCTTCCTTTTTCAAAGACAAATCTCAGCCAGCATCAGTGAGATCACCATCCTCTCAGACAAGTATTTAAATAAGTGAAGAAAAGCGTCACAAGCGTGAAACACTTGACGTGCCTTGCAGCACAGGTAGCAGACGTCACAATGCCAACTCAGACTACACACATAGTATCTGAGAGTACAGAACAGGCTGACTAACAGATACCCCATTTTTAATTTTAGATGTTTTAAATTTAGTTTCATTTAATTTCATTCAATACATGTACACTGTAAAAATGCTTTATAATTATGCTTTATAATTCAATATAATTGTGGCAACAGATTACAAGCAATATTATTAATTAAATTTAACAAATTAGAATTGAGTAATAATTTATCAAATTATTCCTTAAAAGTTAACCATTTAAAATGAGTCAAGTTTACACCAAAAAACGTAACAAAAATATCTCACTAACAGACAGACGTCAAAGATTAATTGAAAACTTTTTTTATATTGCCAACTCTGAAGACACCTGATGTTAACAAGCAGAATCATTGAAGGAGAAAACCACAATTTTAAAACAAACCCTGATCACCATAATGGTGACTTCAATTTATGTTTTTTGGTTGTTGTTGCAAGGTTTACTCATTTTAAATGGTTAACCTTTAAGAAATTACACTGTAAAAAATAACCGTGATTTTAACGGTAAAATGCTGTAAAAATGCTACAGTGCAAAACTGTTAATTGGTTAACAGAAAGTTTCCGTACTATACGCGGTAAATAACTGTGATATAATTTAACAGTAAAATACCGTTAAATTTACAGTTTTTGAAAGTGAAAAAGAACAAATCATTGTATAATTTACAGTGAAAAAACGTAAATTGACATTCCCACAATCCCTGTGTGACACTTCACATTTTATTTTGTTGTTTTTTTGTTGAAATAACTATGGTTCCTCATAGATTTACTGTTTTTTTTCTAATCAGTTATGTACATTAGGGTTATATGTTACATTTAATGTTGTTAAATTAATGTTTATTGTTTATTTTTTAAATTTCATGTGTGTTACCATGATGGTGCTTAATGTTTGTGTGAATGACATTGTGCAGCTTCTTTAAATAAGTATTGCTTTATACAAGTATTCACGTGATAAGCTGTGATTGCTCATGCAATTCTCATCACTGCTGTGATGATTGTTGGTTGTCAGTTGTCAGTGTATTACAATGGTCTAAGACAGATATCAATACATCAATTAGTTGGTAAATCCACATTTTATCATAAAATAAAATACAGTTTATTACTGTAAATTTTAAGTTAAGTCTGTAAATTCACAATTCACCATTCACGTTCTTACCGTAATTTTAACGGTAAAGTTCTGGCAACCACAGCTGCTGTTTTTTTACCGTAAAATTTACGGTTTATTTTTTTACAGTGTAATTTGATTAATAATTAATCAATTCTTATTTGTTAAATTTAATTAATAATAATGCTTGTAATCTGTTGCCACATTTTTTTAATTAGATAAAGCATATTCATTTTTACAGTGTATGCAGTAGCCTACACACACATTTATATTATTGTATAACTTGTTTCTATAAATTATATTCATGAAAAAATGATATGTATTTATTTTAAGCATGTTATATTTATAATATAATTTTATAATAATCTATAATATATTTAATAATTCTAATTTTATTTTACCTTTATTCTTATACAAATAAAAAAAAGGTTGATTTGACATGCGAAAAAAAAAAAATAATTTGTTTACTGCCACGAGCACAATATTGACAATACTGACTGAAACTATTCACTTTTAAATGATGCGTGTTGTGTCTCTTTAAGGGTTGTCATATGCACCTGTTGTTAAGCAGGAGTCCCCTCACTGCAGCCCGGTTTGTCTTGCACACAGGAGATTCATCCGGCCCGCCCTTTCCCCTCTCTCTCTCTCCTCTTTTCCCTGAAAACGGCTAAATATGCATTCAACAGCTGTCTCTCCACCTCTGCTCCGCAGCCTCATCAGCACAGAATCCCCTTTTGATGCAACCCAACACACACTCTCCAATAAGACACAAATCTGGCACAGGGATGAGGCATTTGAAAGCCTTATCCCTATACCTGTAACCAGTGGTAAATCCCTGAATACGTTCCTCATTTCCATAAGATTTCCTTGTTACTCTTACGAAGACATGCAGAAACCCAAGGGTACAAGGCTGAGAGAGAGAGAGAGGATGGACTGAATGGGAGGGGAAGGAGAGACAGAGGTGGAAAGGGAAAAGGAAGAGGAATGATAGAGTGAATTGGAAGAGAGATGGGGGAATTGAGGAAGGATAAGGAATAGGAAGGGAACGGGAAAAGGAAAGAGAGAGAGAATCGACATTCAGCCTGTGCAATGTGCCTCACTGGTGGAATAATGATTAGCTACTCAGTATTCCAGTCACACAGCCTCTACAATAAATGGGGAAAGGGGAGAGTGTGTGTGTGTGTGTGTGTGAGAGAGAGAGATGGTATAGCGGTGTAACGAGAAGTACCGGCAGAACAGAGAGCGCGTGTGAGAGAGAAATAGACCCGACTAGACCAGATAAGCATGACAAACCTTTCAACAGGAGGCTGCGCACACGTTACCATTTCAAAAACACACATGAGCATAATATGGCATTTCCAGACACTGGCATGTGATGGCTCTCTTAGCATACATTCATCACATTTAGCCCCTCTCTCGCTCTCAAACACACAAAGACAAAGGGTCAAAACATCATTTCCACATACAAACAAGCTCATGTGTCTCTTTTGTTAATGAATATATATATATATATATATATATACACTGCAGCAGGAAGCACATACACAAACTGCAGTACGGATATAGCACACACATACACAGAGGGGCAACACACAAGGGGGAACACTCTGTCAAAGTCACAGTGGGTACAGCTACCTCAGCAAAGAGACACATGCAGAGAGAGAGAGGACTTATATACACACCGCAAAAAAAATATGCATCATCCTCCAAATATCTTCATCATTTAAAAACAAAACAAGCCTCATTCGCAGCAAAGTCTGAGTAAAACTGCTGTAGCAGGAATCAGATTTGACAGAGCAAATTACAGCTTGTTTTTCTTCTAGTATTGTTGTTGATAATACTTAATTAATTCAACTTCACTGCATGATTCCTATATTTTATTTTATATAAAACACCATAGAGTTTCTAAGAAATCGGATTTAGGAAATAAACAACATTAAAGGATATTCTAGGTTAGGGTGAGGGTACAGGTTAAGCTCATCAGCATTTGTCCATAATTTAGATTACCACAAAAAAATAACAACTGTTCACTCATTTCACACTATATCATGTTATCATATTAGGGTCTTGAGCAAGATTTAAAATGTACTTTTTCACTCTCTAAACAATTTAGCAACAAAATTATTTATTTACTGGCCATTCAAAACTGGACAAAAAAGTGTCTTTGTATTTTAAAGACGTGGTGCTTCTCGTTCAGTGTGCAAACCTATTTACTCTTTTTTGTTTGTTTGTCTAATGTTGGAGGCTCCTGGTTGAAGGACAGGTTGAAGGTTTTTTTTTGTCAATTTATGAATCATAGGGGGAACATTAATGAATCACAATCTGCCAAACTGGCTAGTGAGTGATATGTGTTACCCACCACTGGTTGATTTTCACCCACATTTGGTGGGCTTGCTGGGTGTTAAAGGAGTAGTTCACTTTTGAAAAAACTTTTGCTGATAATTTACTCACCCCATGTCATCCAAGATGTCCACGTCTTTCTTCTTCAGTCGAAAAGAACTTTTCTCCATATAATGCACTGGGGACTTCACTGGGAACCAAACGGGTTCAAGGTCCAAAAGACAGTTTCAGTGCAAACTGTTAAAAGGGCTTTAAATCGATTCCAGACGAATGAATAAGGGTCTTATCAAGTGAAAACGATCGTTTCATTTAATAAATAAATAACAAAGTTTAAGTTTTATAAGCTCAAATTGCTCGCCTTGCTCTGTACTGCGAATGCACGTCTCGTGACTCTCCTGTTCAAACTCGTTAATCAAAATGAACAAATCTTTTTCTGAGTTAATTCGTTCGTTTCATTCGTTGAATAAACCAAATGACTCATTTTGATGAACGAGTTTTAACAGGAGTCACAAGCACGATGCGTCACAGAACAGAGCAAGGCGAGCATTTGAGCTTTTTAAAACTTAAACATAGTTATTTATTTTATTAAATAAGTGATCGTTTCGGCTTGATACGGACACTTATTCGTCAGTCATGGAATCATTTAAAGCCCTTTGAACAGTTTGCAGTTTGCACTAAAAAGTGTCTTTTGGACCTTGAACTGTTTGGTTCCCGCAGTGAATTGCATTGTATGAGAGAAAATGCTGGAATGTTTTCATTAAAAACCTTAATTTCTTTTCGACTGAAGAAAGAATGACATGGACATCTTGGATGACATGAGGTGAGTGAATTATCAGTAAAAGTTTTTTTTTAAAAGTGAACTACTCCTTTAATTTCAAACCCATGGCCACTTTATGTGGCTAGTTTTATTATTTTCTTTAGAAAAAGGAGAGAACGTGTCAAAATGAATTGTTGTGGTAATCAACATCATGCCACAAATGCTGTTGACTGAGCTTAACTTGCACTGAACCCAGAATACTCCTATTGGCTCTATAATAACATCCATTATAGCCCTTTCTGCATGGTTCAAAAGCAACTGTTATATGTTGTTAACAGAATGTGAGATTCAATCAAAAGCATTTTGCATAAATCGATTATCTTATTTATTTGTCCCCCAAAGCAGTTCAATGCCAAAAAAAAAAACCTGGTGCATCTTAAATTGCAAATTGCACATTAACATGAAGGTCACGCAGTAATTGCTAGACAAAGTCTGTAAATTAATGAGCTGGGGAAGATATCTATCAAATAGTTATTTGGGAATTCAGTGCAGGGAAGGGGAATGCTGTTTTGATATCACTGTCTATCATTTATGGGACTTAATCATAATGATGCAGCAGCTTTATGGGGAGGAGTTCAGCAGCCAGGAGTAAATTGAGGGAGCAAAGAACCGAGTGCAGGCAAACGCTGTGAGCTCCAGTAATGGCTCTACTTAGCCTCAATCTCTCAATGAGCTGAGGTAATGGAGCTCAACTCAAACCTCATTCAACTAGTGAAAATTCATGACGGGATTTGCAGTTAAAGAGCCCAAAGTGCTGGTTTCACTGCATTCATCACTTACATTACAAACTGCAAGATCATGAATTAAGTTTGTGACTGTTACCAAGGGAGCCGGTTTAGTGAATGTCATTAAAAAAAGAAGAAATTCAAAGGGATAGTACCCCAAAAATAAAAAAAATAAAATTCATAAATTACTCACACTCATGTTCCAAACTGTGAGAAACTTTTCGTCTCGTCTTCGCAACACAAATTAAGATCTTTTTGATGAAACCTGAGAGATTTTCTGTCCCTCCATTGACAGTGTATGCAACTACCACTCTGACGGCTCAAAAAGTTCATACAATATCGTAAAACAAATCCATAAGAATTGAATGAAGGTTTATGCTAGTAAAAGCCTTATTATTATTTAATCTGTTCAGCATATGGCGATCTTCCCCGTGACGTACACAACAGCGGTTACATGTGCTCTGGTTGGCAGAAAATCGGCTGTGAATTAACAGGTTCAATAAGAGTAACCCAGTTATCCTTAGTTAAAACAAGTAATATTCATAATTATGACTTACTTGTAGGCATCTAGAGAGATTTGTACGCCTTCATCGACTCTCTGGTAAACATAGATGGCGGTGTCTGAAGAGATACAGGTAGATGTCGCTGAATGTCAAATCTGGCCATGTGTGCGGGCTTTTGCTCCATTTCTCACTCGGGTCATATGGATCAGGCAGAGGACATAAACCCTGGTTATATAAAAGCTTAAAGGGATAGTTCACTTTGAAATACATTTTTGATATGTTCTAGCTTACCTCAAGGGCATCCAAGATGTAGGTGTCTTTGTTTCCACAGTATTTTCAATTGTGATATTTTTCGGTTGGAACCGTTGTTGTCAGTCATAAGGGGTCCACCCTGGGTTCACCTCAAAGAGCATGCACAGAGAAGTCAAAATTAAATATGATTGAATGACTCATAAATGTAAGTCCACATTGATGGCCTAAGGACACCGAAACGAGCGGTTTGTGTGAGGAAACGGAACAGTATTTATAGCTTTTTACTTCATGTAATCATAGCCATGACAAACTTATCTGACGGCACGTGTGCTTCGGTCTGTGTCATGCGCGGAAGTGAAGTCGCTTGCACAGCCTATGTCACTCTTTGTTTATTCAGAGAGTTTCGGAAGTTTTACCTTACACTAAACATATTTAGATAGACAGGAAACCGCAATGGAAGGACGATTTTCTGTTTATTCTAAATATGTTTAGTAAAAGGTAAAACTTCCGAAAATCTCTGTGTAAATACTGAGTACGTTACACACGCAAGAGGTCACTTCCGGCTTAATATTGAACTGATTCAGTTTCGGTTCACCTTGAGGTAAGCTAAAACATATAAAAATTAATTTCAGAAGTGAACTATCCCTTTAACCTTACATATCATTTCAGCTTCTTCGGAGCAAGAGAATTGGCATGCTGACAAAACTACCTGTGTTGACCGATGCGACATGTTTTGGTTCTGAACCAGTTCAGCGCCCATGCCCATATCTGTGACATCACATTTGACTCCAGCGAACATCTCTATAAAGCAATTATGTCTCTTCAAAAATTCTTGGACTATGCTCAATTCTAATGGATTACTTTTACAGTCTGTCAGTATTAACTTTTTGAAGCATCAAAGTGGTTGTAGGCAATAAGCATCAAGGTTGTAGCATAGTTCTCAATGGAGGGAGATAAATTGCTCAGATATTGATAATTTCAAGATGAATGATATCAATGTAATTCAATATTTTTGAACGGTGTTTGGAAAATCATAAAGGACTTTGAGGAGTAATTAAAGACAAAAAGTTTACATTTTTGGATGAACTATCCCTTTAAAACGCTTTTATTTGTGCCTGCACAAAAAACAGGCCTGGTTGTCAGCACACAATTCTGAGGCAGATTGGCAGGACAAATGATGCCTCTTTCCTGCGGGTATCTGGCCATTTTTCCGAGTGGCCGCACACCTGGGACCGCACATTATCAGTGCGTCAAATGATCTCTGTGTTGCTTAGCAACCGTAAATAGCCTACAGTTAGGATAATGAACTACTTTATTATTACCATACATTTCGGTAAATGTTTAAAGGTGTTGCAAGCCTTTCTAGAACTTCCGCCATTCATGGTGTATATTTTTTTGACCTGCGTTTAAGTGTAGTAATGATTCCCTTGAACAGCTAAACTAGCCTACTTAATAATAAGTTCCAAGAAGTTGCTATTTTCGCACCTCCAAACTCAGGAAAACCTTCAAAATCATCAATCACGCGCTCAGCTTCCGGCTTCCCGAATATGGACTACCAGCTGTGAACGCGCGTAATGATTGACAGAGGGAAAGCACCTCAAAAGCCTTCTGATTGGTTAGACAAGCAATCACATTTTTATATTACCGAAAAGAAACTGTAAAATAAATAAGCGTGATATTTCAGGACAGTTATTTCAGTGCTGATTGAACCTACTAAAGAAAATGATTTTATTTTGTTGCATTGTTATATAAAAATCACTTTAAATAAATAACACATTTAAAGCCATATGAAAAAGAAGAACATTTTGGCAGTACTTAAGGAAATACTTATACTCACTAAATAATATACTTCATAGTGAATAAAATGTAATGTCTTCATACACTTACTTCCATTTTATTTACAATTAAATGAACATTTATTATTATAGTTAAAATTTATGTTACACGCAGTTAGTTGATCCATCTTAGGTAAGACTAATTTGTAATTTGATAATTACTTCTATCATTTTTGGCCAACTAAAATATACTTTAATGTAATATAATGTAATTTCTATTGAAACTTGCATGGCATGTATTTAAATATATATTTAATTAAACATTTGTAATGATGTACATGATGATGTATAACAACTTGCAATTTAGGAGATCGTACAACACTGCAGTTATATTATAATCAAATTCTTTTATTGTGCTTTAGTTAACACTAAATTGTTCTTTAGTCAACACATTAAAATAAGCTTTTTTAATTATTTATTTTACAAGGAAATGGCTTCTTTAATTCTGAATTAAGAGTGTTTGTGGTGCAAGAATCAATAACAATCTTGGTATAGAATAAAACTAAATGATAAAAAAAATCTGACATTGCACCTTCAATTCATTCAAAATGATCAGCAAAAATGGTTTTTACCTGACTGGCCCAAAGCTTCATGCGCCATCATCGGTGAGCTGACAAGAACACTTTCTCACAGACTGTATTTCAGTTTGCACACTTAAAAATCTCTTTAAATTGAACTTTAACAGCAATAAACAAGCTCAAGCTTTTTATTAAAATTTAACACCACAAATTATGGTCCACTTTTTGTATTAAAGGCAAATGAAAAGATAAAATCTAAAGCGTAATTAGAGAGGGAAAATTAATTACAAAAGGCTTCGTGATTTTGTTTCTCCAGGGTAAAGATGCTGAATCGTTGTACATCTATATCATAAAAGCAAAATATTTCCTAGTCAAAGAGGCGTCTCTCAAAAATCCACACATACAAATAGACTTTTGTTAAGATCTCGACCTGTTGTTTATCTATTGCCTTTCCAAAAAAAAAAAAAAAAACACTAAATCATGAAAGGTTCATACCACCCCTATCATCTTTACACAGTCTCCTCTAAAATAACCTCAATAGTGTGAGGCACATCCTGTCCTGCCACAACAGAGATGTTGGGAACATTTATAGAGGGCACAGTGATGGTGGGCATGCTAAGGTTGGGGTGCAGGAAGACCACAGAGTTGCCTTCCTCAGCCACCAACATGCCCTCCTGGATCACAGGCATGGTGGACGAGGAGGAGGGTGAAGAGGAGGCAGACTCCTGTACTAAGAGGATGGTCTGTACTGCCGCATCATCATCCAGCTGTGCAGAAGGATCCACGGGGTCGTTGGCGTGCAGACGCATGTGTTTGTCGAGGTTGGGGTCGTGAGCGGAAGGCGGTGGGACAGCGAGGGCAGACGTACGGGCGTTCTCCGCTGTGCACACGGGCGTGCTCCGTTAGCCTGGCTGCCACACTGAAGCTTTTACCGCACACCCAGCACGTGAACGGCCGCTCGCGCTGTGGAATGCGCTCGTGATCCTGTAGGTGCGGAAGCTGCCGGAAACGCTTCCCACAATGAGTGCACTGAAACAGATGTGAGAAAGTGTGAAAAGATTGTGACGATGAAAGATTTTCTGATTATGACTAGAGGCCAATTTATACTTCTGCGTAGGGTGCACGCAGTAGGTACGGCGTAGCATACGCACATACGCATACCCTTCGCCGTAGCCTGACGCGCACATCCTCAAAAATGTAACTACACAAGATCTGTGATTGGTCGTCTTGGTAGCATCGACATTTCCTCCTACGCATTTCCGTAAGTACCTTCTCACACATGCGGACCACAAGATCTGTGACGATGCGGACCGCAAGATCTGTGATTGGTCGGCTTGGTAGCATCGCATTTCCTCCTACGCATTTCCGACGAATGCGACCGCAAGATCTGTGATTGGTCGTCTTGGTAGCATAGCATTTCCTCCTACGCATTTCCGACGATGCGGACCGCAAGATCTGTGATTGGTCGTCTTGGTAGCATCGCATTTCCTCCTACGCATTTCCGTAAGTACCTTCTCACACATGCGGACGATGCGGACCGCAAGATCTGTGATTGGTCGGCTTGGTAGCATCGCATTTCCTCCTACGCATTTCCGATGACTGCGGACCGCAAGATCTGTGATTGGTCGTCTTGGTAGCATCGTATTTCCTCATACACATTTCCGTAAGTACCATCTCAAACATGCGGACCGCAAGATCTGTGACGAATGTCGGATGATGCGGGCGCAAGATCTGTGATTGGTCGGCTTGGTAGCATTGCATTTCCTCATACGCATTTCCGTAAGTACCTTCTCACACATGCGGACCGCAAGATATGTGACGAATGCGGACAATGCGGACCGGCAAGATCTGTGATTGGTCGGCTTGGTAGCATCGCATTTCCTCATACGCATTTCCGACGATGCAACTGCAAGATCTGTGATTGGTCAGTCTTGGTAGCATTGCATTTCCTCCTACGCATTTCCGACGATGCGGGCCGCAAGGTGTGTAATTGGGTCATCTTGCGTAGCATCGGCATTTCCTCCTACGGCATTTCCGTCAAGTACCTTCTCACACATGCGGACGATGCGGACTGCAAGATCTGTGATTGGTCGGCTTGGTAGCATCGCATTTCCTCATACGCATTTCCGAATGATGCGGACCGCAAGATCTGTGATTGGTCATCTTGGTAGCATTGCATTTCCTCCTACGCATTTTCCGACAATGCGGACCGCAAGATCTGTGATTGGTCATCTTGGTAGCATCGCATTTCCTCCTACGCATTTCCGTAAGTACCTTCTCACACATGCGGACGATGCGGACTGCAAGATGCTGTGATTGGTCGGCTTGGAAGCATCGCATTTCCTCCTACGCATTTCCGATGTATGGCGGACCGCAAGATCTGTGATTGGTCGTCTTGGTGCATCGCATTTCCTCCTACGCATTTCCGTAAGTACCTTCTCACACATGCGGACCGCAAGATCTGTGACGATGCGGACGATGCGGACCGCAAGATCTGTAATTGGTCGGCTTGGTAGCATTGCATTTCCTCCTACCGCATTTCCGACGATGCGGACCGCAAGATCTGTGATTGGGTCGGCTTGGTCAGCATCGCATTTCCTCCTACGCATTTCCGTAAGTACCTTCTCACACATTTCCGCACGTACCATCTCCTCCGATGTCTTCTCTCATTTCTGCCTTTTAGAGGGAGACTAGCGTTTGTAGTTCTCCCTCTAGAGGTAGCTCTCTGCCGCCAACTAGCGTTTCGAGAGCAGGTACTGCAGAACTACCAAGACCTAAACGCAGAAGTATAAATGCTCAAAATGGTGTCGATACTACGGGGGTAGCCTATGCCATACACTATAGTGTACCCTCGACGCAGAAGTATAAATTTGCCTTAAGGAGGTAGACAAGAATGAAAATGATCTGAACATATGATTTTTATTACAAAGATCTGACAAAAAAACAAAAAATGTATGCTGTAAAAATTGTATAACTATAAGTTTGCAACATGTAAGTGTAAATAAGTATAAAAGCCAATAAATAAGCATAAAATACATTTTATCTACAATTTAATAGCTTGGGTTTTCATATTTTATGTTGATAAATTAATTATGTTTAAATTGCTTAAATATTTATACCTTTAAAAAATATATCATTTGTCTCTTATGCTACACCAAGGCTGTATTAAAAGCAGTAATGTTGGAAAATATTATTGCAATTTTTATTTTATTTTTTATATTTTAATATATTTATAAATGTAATGTATTTCTATGATGGCTACTGTGATGAATTTTTTTAATTAATAAAATAGTAAACAGTACAAACTAAACAAAAGATTGAAATAAACATGAACACTGGAACCAGCACATAATTGAGCAATTTAAGTTCTCACTTTCCTGAAAGAAACGTACCTCAAAGGGTCTTTCGTTGGTGTGCCGACTCTCATGTGAACGGTGAAGGTGGACGCATAGGCAAACTCCTTCCCGCAGAACTCACATGTGAAGCGGCGAGGGGCGTTTCTTTTGCCTAATGCTCCACAGCAGTGAGCCACGAGATGCTCCCCTAAAGCAGCACTGGAGGCGAAGCGCCGTCTGCAGGGGGTGAGCGGGCACCGCAGGGGTGTCTGACCCGTGTGGGAGAGGCGATGCAGGTCAGAGCACCATCCTGAGTCACACAGCGATGGCCGCACATATCGGCACTCCAGCTGACCTCCCACCTTGCCCCTTCCCTGACCTCTATATCTGCGGCGTCCTGTCCTCCTCCCCCGTGCAGCGCTGCAGGTGTGTGTCTAGCACTGTCTGATTCAGGAACTGAGAGCCGCAGTTAGGACACGTCTTTGGTTCTTTATCTATAAAGAAAGACAGAGGGATTGCCAGATGTTTGAGAAGCGGGGTAAGATGTGTCACTAGCTTTGTTTCCATCCGAAGTTACAAATTTAACTTGTTTGAAAAATTAATATGGCATACAATATTTGCAAAAAAGCACCATTTCCATTTGCACCATTTGTAGGTGATTCCCGATCATGTTTCATGATTAGTTATTAAAATGATATTCCCTGTATCTGAGCTAATCCTGAGATTCCCTACACACTGTAGCTATTTTTTCTAACATAATAAACTATTTTTCCCTCAGAGAGCGCACAGATGAAACAAACACCGTCATGTTATCTTTCCTTCGGAGGTGGATATCTGATGTGTGAGAACACAATTGTGTGAGACAGTTGAGTTCTGGAAGTTAATTATACCTAATCATTTCGATAACAGACTTTGGCTCAGGCATTTCAGAATGACTAAAACAACATTTGAAATGCTGTGCAATGAAATTGGTCTTCTGGTTAGTCCATTTATCCAATCACATGATCTGCTGAGATAAAGTCACGAGTTTGTTGCGCATCAAGGCATTTATTCGGTAAAAGTGTTTCCATTTTAGTCTATACGCATGTCTTCTTAATGGATACAACAAATTATCTGCCTCAATTGATATAAAATACACTTTAACTGCATTTTAAGATTTAATGCACAACTTGGTATTTTTATCCAGCTTTTGATATCCCAAAATGCTTAAGTAAATTTTCTACATGCAGGTAAAAATTTATTTTATATAAAAGCAAATTTATCCAGGTTCTTTATGAAATGTCAACACATTAAGCCATTAAAAAATTGGGATTATTAAATGTACTATTTTATACAAAATGGTAGCTGTGGGTAAGCATGTCAGATGCTTCAGTGTTAACTGTGCCAGTGGCTCTTCTAACAAATGCTATTGAAATCATTCAACAATTCAACGTACCCCATTAAATGACACATTTTACCCACTAATGCGGAATAGGTGTAAAAAACTACTAGGATGCATCCAATATTAACATTTTGGCCGATATCGATAACCAATAATTCTTTATACTTCAAAGCCGATAACGATATATTGGCCGATAAATCTAAATCCAAATTTTTATTTTATTTTTGAGAGTCTGATAACAAAAACAAAAGTCTCACCATTAAAATCCATATCCCAAGCGCACATAATGTTCTCATTATTATATCACGGACATAAATATGTATTTTTATTTTTTGTCCAATCATATTCTAAGCAATTCCAAACCATCATGCTGAACAGTGCATCTGCAATCTACATAAATTATCAGCTTTAATATATCGGCCTAATTTCTTTTTCAGGCCGATAACGATAACAATAAAAATTAACATATATCAGTTGATACTCGATATGGCGGCCGATATATGTGATATTCGCTAAAAATGTTTCCCCTGAGAATTAAAATTTCTATGGTCATATGTTATAGTCACTTTCTGTTTTAGTTTTACTCTCTCTCATTTCTCCTTGACTAGAGGACAACTTGAGTTAAAAGTGGCCAACTTACCCAACTCATATATAAAGTGCTTATCTACACAGAAGAGAAATGTAGAGCCAAACAGACCCCTCTAGTCTTTGGCTTCTGATGTGATCGCACATGAGAGATTCTCATGTTTATGCACACGTTTCCTACACACACTCAAGCAAAAATACATCTATGGCTTCTTATCACATGAATAAACACAAAAACACGTATTGTTTGTTCCTTTATATCTGAAACGAGGGCTGCAGACAAAGAGAGCAACAACATGAGGGGACAAAAGATCTTCCCTTATTTATACAGTACCAATCGGCGGCTGATAAGCAGACATTTCACAGAATGCACAGTGCATACACAGAAATAACAGCACTTTAAGGGGTCACGGGTGATGTGATGTTTAGAAGCAGAGCATTCAAACTGTCAGACTGTGACTGCTTCACTGACCTTTACAGGCTTTTAAAAGCTTCTACTAAGCAACACTGCACTCCCTTGTCTACACCTATATAAGAAAATGATCCTGCTTCATTCTCTCCCCTGCTTAGCTAAAGGGAGGAACATCTGCGGCAGGGGACTGATACATGCAGAGAGGCTCTGTTCAGGAGGTGATAGTGATCAACAGCTCACCTCTGATCAGAGGTGAACAGATAGTGACCAGCAGCTGATCTTATCAATACACACACAAGCCATCCTGATCCAATGTGACCTCTGACCTCATCTATCTTATTGGAAAGGAATCAATGAGAGCTCATTCATTTGAAAGGTCAGTCAAAGAGTTGGTGTGTGTGTGGTCAGAAACACAAACATGAACCCAGACAGAGCTGTGGATAATGAGTGAGTTTGTGAGTGTATTAGGGATATCCATGATCATTTACAGCATTTAATATATATTGAATCGCTGTTACAAAAATCAACATCCCTTAAAACTCCTCTTTGATCACCAAAATGACATATTTCAATGTTTTAGCATTGAAAAAATCTTCATGCTTTAAAATAGCTTAAATGTAACTCTACACACTTGCCTCATTTAGTTAACGTGGTGTATATATAAACGCATATATATATATATATATATGTGTGTGTGTATATATATGTATATACTGTATGTGTGTATATATATATATATATATATATATATATATATATTAGGGGCTGTTAACATAATTAATGAATTAACCACATCCAAAATAAAAGTTTGTGTTTACATAATATATGTGGGTGCACTGTGTATAATTATTTTGTATATATATAAACACACATGCTTGTATATATTTAAGAAATATTTTCATGTATTTACTGTTATATAGATTTATATATAATTGATAATATGTAAATATAAATATTTTATATATAATTAATATTTTTTTTCTTAAATATACATGCATGTGTGTGTGTTTATATATGTATACAAAATAATTATACACAGTACACTCACATATATTATGTAAACAAAAACTTTTTTGGTTGTGATTAATCGTGATTAATCATTGACAGCCCTAATATATATATATATATATATATATATATATAAAATAATAATAATTATTAAATATATAATAAAATTAAAAACAATAATACAATTATTCATTTTTATATAAAGACAATATATAGACTTCTAAAGGTACTTTTTTTGTAATATATCGTGATATAATGCCTTTGAAATATCTTTATTTGGAGCCTTTCTCTGCAAATGTTGATATGCACTTACTTAATTCAATTAATCAGTATATGATTATATTTTTAATGAATCGAACAGCCTTAATCCTAACACATGAGCGCAACAGAAATAGTGTGTGAATGAGAGCTCGATAAGGACAAAAGGCTGAATGTGTAATTGTTTCCTGTAGGCTGACCTTGGTGGATGAGAGAGTGGAGGTCCAGCTCTTCTCGTCGTATAAATGCCTCCCCGCACACATTGCAAGGGAAGGGATGGCTGGTGTGTAGGAGTCTAGAACAGGGAAAAAAAAGAGAAAGTGAATAAGAAAGGCTGCATCTTGCAATCCCTGGAGCCAATCCAGAAACAATCGCTATGTGAGAGAAAGCCACGTTTCAAATTCACCCACATTTCATAAGCCACACAGTCATGCACTCACATAAAGGTATTATTAACATCAAGAAAAATAATGCAGCTTTAACTTTGAGCTGAAGAAAAGTCATTAAACATAGGCGGTGAGTAGAGTGACAGCCTCTATAAATGTCTTAAATCCCACTCTGCATTGAGATCCAAATCACCAGGGACCTTAGTAATTATTGCTGACACCAATAATTACTGCTCATATTTACTTCTCAGTTTCATGGCAATGTCATCTTTAACCAGTGCCCTCAGTAAAATGACTGGAAAAAAGAGATCATCTTTAATTTTTTTAATTATTGACATTTCAATTAAGAAACGCAGTTTCAGTAAATTACTGACATATGCTTATTAGCCTGTATCAGTGCTACTGGAAAATCAAGAAACTTCGATGTTAGAGAGATAATAGCCCTGTATTAATGCTGCATTAATGTGTTTTACTCCGGTGTCACAGACCATTATGAGAAATTCAGTAATGAAAGCCCCTGTGGATAGAGTTTAAAATAATTAGGCATTATAATTTTACATTATGTATTATAAAAAGGCATTCTGCAGTTCTACATATTGAACTTGTTCAGAAGAATTTAACTTATACCAGGGTAAATAACAGCAGCGTTCAAATGTATTCAAAATGCTGATGACATCAAAGACAGTCATATCTCACACTACATCATCGTGATTATGGTACTTCAGTAGAAAGAACCTTTCTCTACTGATTTCTTTATCCCATCGGCAGCTCCCTAAGTGTTCAGCTATGCAAACATTTTAATCAGATTTTTTTTTCAATTTCTGCATCAACTTCTAATATGCTGATTTAGTGCTCAAGAAACATTTCCTATAATCAAAGTTGAAAACAGTTGTGCAGCTTAATTTTTTAAGATTCATTGATCAATTGAATGTTTAAAAGAATAAATAACATTTATTTTAAATAGAAATCTACTGAAACATAATAAATGTATTTCCTGACAAATTTTATTTGAATCTTACTGACCCAGTTATCTGCCACCTTTTTTCTAATATTAAATTACAATTTATCTATTTTTTACAACAGATGCTGAATGTCCCAGGGTGAGCTGTTTAGTGCTCCTTTTCTGATTTTCTGCAAGATTCACATTGACTGGCTGCCAAATAAAGGCATTGCTAAATACGCCACATGGGAGTCAGTGGGAAGATGTCAGAGGGTCTTGTTTAATTGATCACTTCTAAGAGACTAATCAGACCACTTCCTGACGTTGACACGGTTTGACAGGCAAAGTGTTTCTGGAAAAGAAAAACCTGCAGGGTCACAGACCATCACAAGGAAGGGCTTGATAACCAACAGAAACATCTTTGTGATTGGTCTGGTGTCATCTTTAGTTCCCACTCAAATAATATGCCCTTTCCACTGCACAAAAAAACACTCGTAATACCTTCCATGTTTACAACTGTATACATCATTTTCACTATATACACAAAATGCATCTGTTCACACGCCTCGTAGTTCAGCCCGGCAGCGAGCTGTCATGATAGACAGGAGAAGAGGCAGCTTTCAGTCCTCTCTTCCCACACTGAGAGCTAGTTTGAGTTGTTGTTTGAGAAACACTGGCATCGTGGTGACGCTACTTTCACCATTACTCCAGCAAGCCATGTTGATGCATCGGATACTGACTGACTACACCGTCTGAACAAACGGATCAGATTTCATCACTTGCTAAATCACAGTGTGGACAGTTCGCTTCTAAAGATTAGATTTGAAAACCAAATCGGATTTGTAAGCAGCTGCCAGACAATTTAGGTTCTTGCTGACTACTTATACCTTTCAATCTCTATTTACAGTCAGATTTAATATCAATCATCTCTGAGAACAAGCTATGGAGGAGGATGAATATATTTAAAGAGACAGTTGTGTCATTCTAAACCAAGGCTGTTTGATCTGTTTGAAAACAAAAGAAGATATTTTGAAAGTGTTTTGGATCCCATTCACTTCCATAGCACAGAAAAGAAATAATTCATTCTTAAAAAAAAAAATTTTTTTCTTTGGTTTTGCAGAAGAAATGCATGACAGTTGGCAAATATTGAAGTTAGATTGTTGGGTAAAACACAGACCTGTGACTCTTCAGCTGGGCCTCAAACTTGAAGCTGGCTGGGCACTCTGGGCAGATGTGTAGACGCCCATCATCTTGATTGTCCCCTGCCTTTCCCTCTGCCTCTGACCCTGCGTTCCTGGGGTTTCCCCTGATGAATCAGCATGTGCCGTTTAAGTGACGTCGGCTGGAAGAAGCGCGTTGTCACAGAGGGGGCAGTTGAATATGCGGGATCCTCCGTGGGTCAGGTTGTGACGCAGCAGGTTGGCCGGAGTTGGGAAGCTCTTTTGCAAACTTTGCAGTTGAAGAGTTTCTCGCCGTGTGCTGGAACACATGCTCACGCAGGCGACTGCGCCGAGTAAAGCCCTGGCCACAGTGTGGGCACTCGTGGGGAAGGGCGGTGCGTGACCAGTCGCGACTTAGCTTGGCAGGTGCCTCAATGGCACCATCCAAAGCTGCTGCTGCTACTGCATTTGACAGAAACATGGAAATATAAAATTAATTTGATACGTTACAGGCTTAAACATTATGAACATTGTGAAATACTGATTAAGTAATGGCCATATCACAATCTATCTATATCAGATACCAGAAATGTATAGTACAGGTATCAGTTTTACATATTAATACAATTATGATCATATTTTAGAATATTACGGTTTTAGCTGTTTTTATTTAATCAAATGAATAGGGCTGGACCAGAATATTTGTTCGGTGGGTTGATATTCGATTTGAAAATGTGACATTCAAATAATAGTTTTTTTTTGCACACCTGGCATGCCATTTCTGAAATGGTTCTCATTCGCGCCTGAATATGTTTACAGAATAAAATCTGGTGAAATATAATACTTAACATATAACTTCATTATAGCTACTTAATAAATATATTTGCTTCCTCTTTGGACTACTAAAAGTGTTTCTGCAATTGGGAGTATTCTCCGGCTAGAGCGCAGAACAGTGGAGTTTGTATGGACAGAAGTGCATGCCTGCGCTTGTATTCTGGGTTAAGCTGCGTTGCAGCAAGGAAAATAGATTAATAGAAACAAAATTTATTATCCTTTCAACCCGTTATTATCAATTTAAATTAATCTACTGCTGGAACGTCACAATTTTGTTTTCTTTATTTAAATTTTGTTTTTCTATATTTAAGTTTTTTTATTATTATCATTTTTATTTATTTAAATTTCGTTTTTACTCATTTAAATTTCGTTTTTTGTTGTATTTATTTAAATTGTTTTTTTATTCATTTAAATTTCATTTTTATTTATTTAAATCAACCCTACTTTGTCAGCGCCCCTTCCTGCTCGCGCTGTTCTGTAAGTTTATTAAAAGTGTATTAATTCTGAACGTGTCGCTTCTCGCCTGTCTATCTATATTGCACCATATAGAGATTCCGAAGCTTAGAATATTCAATGTTCATTACTACCAAAGCTTCAAAGCTCAAAAATGATATTCTGGACCAGCCCTACAAATGAATGTAGCCTTTTTGAGCATAAGAGACCTCTTGAGGTTGAGTAAATAATGTCAGACTTGAGTAACCAGCCCTTAAGCATGGTTTTCAACAATTTCTCAATTGTACAAACGTTCTCTTCTGAGTTACTTAATGTATTTAGGTCTGACTATTTTAAGAGCCAGCGCAGCCTAGAACCATAAACCTGGAGTTGGAGTTACATTATCAGTTAGAAAACCACCCAAACAACAGAGCATGTACGGATATCCCTACTTAGTAGGTCTCTTTGGAATTGTGTCTTGAACTCAGTCTGACCTATTTGCCTGAGGTTCACGCTCTCTCTGGGTTTCACAGCAATAGCTGGAGCTGCTGTAAGGTAGAGTCTGCTTTTCACTTCAGCACCGGGTTGATGTCCCGCAGCTGTGTTCTTATGCTCCCGGCGATGGTACAGGAACTGCGTGGTGCTCATGAACTCAGCCCCACACTCAGTGCAAGTGTGCAACGCCGCCTCCAGGCTGTGCTCGGTTCTGCGGTGTGTGGCCAACTCCTGATCGCTAGTGAAAACAGATCCACACTGATGGCAGAGGAAAGCAGAGGAGGGTCCGTCACAGATTCCTCAGCGGCATGACATTCCACCTCTGCTTGGGTCTCCTCAACCACAGTACTCATTTCCATCTCCATCTTATCAATGACCACCTCCATTCCTTCATCCTGCTTAGATCCGTCTCTTTCCTCCAACAAAATCTCGGTGCCTTCCACCGCAGGTTCCTGCTCGGTTCCTCTCATCCCATCACTGTCCAGCTCAACCTCCACATGTGCTACAGGGTCTCAGTTATGGTCTGTTCCAGAGTGGTCACCTCCATTAGGCTCTGGCCTTCTCCCGCTGTGGCTAAAAGCAAAAGCCCCTCGCGCTGGGGCCTCCAGCATGGCTGTGGAAAGCTGTGGAATGGTAGGTGGTGTCTGCTTGGGTTCGTCCTCCACCTCCGAACGGTGCTGCTTACGGTGATAGAGGAAAAGAGTGGTGTTGAGGAAGCCCTCTCCGCACACCATGCACCGGTGTATGGCGTCTTTCAAGCCATGTTGAGTCTTGCGGTGAGTCACAAGCTCTGGAACCATACTGAAGCTTTGTCCACACTCCACGCAGAGCAAGCTGGAGGGGGTTTGGCCTTCTTCTGCCCCTTCGCCTTGTGACTGGGCTGTTCTCTTGAGCCTGGGTCTCCAAGGGCACAGCTTCCTGGGTGACCTCTGGAGGTTCATTGGAGACACTGTCGCCTGCTATGCCCTGCTGAGAAATCGCATGTGTCGCAACTCTTTCAGAAACCTCCACAAATTCTTGACTAGTGCTCTCCTGTCCTCTTCCTTCTGTCACCTCCATCTGTTCGTGTGCCTGCTCAGTGTTCTGATATTCTGGCTGGTCAGGTAGCGATGGGCTACTGTTTCAAGACTTTCTTCACTCTGTTCTCCTCCAGGACCAGGTCCTGTCTCAAGGCAACAGCCCATCTTGCGGTGCTGTTGCCACAGTGACAGAGCATCAAAGAGAACCTCACAGTCAGCGCACTGAGTACAGAACACGCGGCGCATCGGACTGAAAAGTTTTCTTCTGTGCAAGCAGAGTAGACAAATCAACAGCTGTCTGAGACTGGTTCTGGGGATTGGACATAGCCTGCATCGCCCCCTAGTGAGATGACAAAAAACATACACATCAAGTTATCTGATGACCTGCTGTAACAATTGTGGAGGGAATCTGGGTCAAGGATCTGATGGTCATTTCATGGACGGTTTCAATTCATTATTTATTTATTTTAAATACCGTTACAAATGCTACTACTGAAAACTGCAATTAACTGAATAAACCCCTTCTATGATTTTCATGTTTTGATTTCTGAACTATAATTCATTTTGACATATGGCGAGGATAAAGCAAAAAATTTCAGAGTGAAAAAAAAGGGAAAAATATCTACAGGGGGAAAAAAGCCTCATTAAAAGATTTGCATAACAATTTTTAAAACCTTGTGAAGCAGCTCTTGCATCTGCCTAAATAGAAATGTAACTGCTTCACTGCTAGGTCAATACATCTCTTAAAGTTTAAAATTTATTTTTAAATTTATTTTTAAATTTTTTTTAAATTTATTTTTAAATTTAAACATTTAAAAAATATTTTCCTTCTCTTTATCATTGATACCAGACAATTTGTCATGGACTTTTTATAAATTCTCCAGGGAGTTATAAGAACATACAAGAGAACAAAGTGTGTTTGCTTTATTTTTTTTTTCTTTGCTTAGATTTTATTTCCAGCTTTTCAGTGTGGACAATAATGATGTCCTCTTGTACCAGCATTGTACCACTCCTTTAATATTTTATATACACTAAAAAGGACTTCTAAAACAGGACTTCTTCCTCAATACAGTCACAGAAAAGAAACACCCGGATGCCGAATGCAAAAATCCACTCAAAGAGTTAGCTCATGTCACACTCAATTCAAGCTAGCATTCAGTGTTACTAAGGGCACGGCGTGGGGTCCGTGCTACCATCATTGAGCGCAACCGGCTGCGACAGCCTATTGAACTGACATGGCACAAAACTGTTAGTGTTTTTTTTTTTAATATAGTTTAAGCACCCACTTAAGCCATCTTGATGAGAGGGTATTAAGAGTAGAGAGGATGACTCAGAGAGACAGGGAGGTTTTGCTGAGGACATCCATAAACCGGATGGGCAGATGCATTTATGTTGTATCTATTTTCAGCATGGATGTTTCAAATGAGATAATAGCAGATGGAGATGCTGATGGAGATCTAAAAACAAAGTCAAAGAGATCGATGACACTGAGAATGGCCAGAACAGGACTGCAGCCTCGCCCTCGTCCACCAGCTGATATGGAGCAGCATTATAATATATAATACTATAAATAAGGTGAAAACTATTAATATAAAAACATGTAATAAAACATGTGCTAATGCTAAATAAACAAAAACAAAAAACTAACTACCAATATCTTCACTTGCCACCTTATGTCCTTATTTGGCTCTGTGTCTGTGTCATAAGTGTGGGTTTTTTATACGTTGTTTATTGTGGTGGTAATTGGGTTTCTATTTGCATCTATAATTTTTTTTTTATGTTTTTATTTCTGTGAATGAAATAAGTAATTATAGCCTTCAACATTTTGGTATAATTAAAAGTATACAGAAAGTTATAACAAGAGGTTAGTTATAACAACAGCTTTTTTTTAGCATTTTAACATTTAATAATAATAAGAAAACATTAAAAATATCATTAAACTTTTAACTTACAATATTTGTAAGTTTAACAATAGAATATTAACAATATTTACATAAACAAAAGTCATCAAAAGTATTATTAAAATAAATACACAAAAAACTTGTTATAGGGAAATAGTTATAGTTATGTGGGAAGCCTAGTACATTAGCAACACAATAATGCAAAAAATGCAAATTTCTCATTTGATGTACTTTTTTTCTTAAAGGTGATTTGCTACTTGTTTAAAAAGCAGAAAGATAGAAAAGTTTTTTTTCCAACTGTGACTAATAACTAGCTTGAAGAGAGCAATTCAAATCATTAGAAAAACAGTCAAGCATGAATTCAGCCTTGACTGTTTTTACAACTACTACAGTAAAAGTGCATACACATCAGAGCGTAAAAGACAGAATCTCAAGTGCCTAATTTCCCCCCTGTAGTGAAGAGGCAAATTAGAAGCTGTGCAAAAAAAAAACCTTACCAAAAAACCCATACGCTTACAAAATGATCCTTTCACATATCCTTTCAGTACACCAATCGGGATTAATGGGAAGCTGCTCTTCAAATTTTCTAGTCTATTTGAGATAATTATAGTTACGAGTTCAAGGGGTTTTGAGGGAATAAAATAGATTACATTTTTCACTGGCTTTCAGGAAATGCATGTTAATGAACCCCATTTAGAGATAACACTGAGTAACACCACAAAGAGAAATGATTATTTAATGAGAAGGAATTTGACAAATCTATCTATGTCATGTGACTCTTAGGAAAAAGGTGACTCCCTGTGTGGGTTGTAAAGTATTAATCAGAAAGATAAAGCTTTGAATTAGTTTAGGGGTGAAGTGTGTGTATACCTGTGACAGACCAGCAGCGGCGGCTGCAGCCTCGATGGGTGTCTCATTGGGCAGGAGCTGTGGAGTCTCTGCAGTGCAGGTCATCTGATGTGCAAGCACTTCCTCTAGTGTGGGAAACTCCCGGTAACAGGGAAAGCACATGTACACTGAAGAGCGACTCCCATGGCTGCTAAAAACAAACAAGAATATGTTGATATAAAACAATAATACACATATAAAGCCAAAGATTGAAATCATTTTAAAAAGGGTAAAATGTTAAAGCTACACTGTGTGATTTTTACCCCCATCTAGCGGTAAAAAGGTATATGACCATCCAGTGAATATTAGTTTCTGTTCCTCTAATTCCGATTTCGTTTTAACTCCTACGGTGGCCAATGTAGTCCAAGATTAACATGGCTTCCAATTCGAACCTCGTTGCCATGAGTGTTAACTCAAACGTAAACGCAAAAGGCGAAGCTTGAATTAACGGGTATGTCCCTCTTTGGCTAATGTACTTTCAAGATGGAGGGGCAACATGGCGACCGACATTAGAACCCTTACCCGTATGTATTTTCAATGGCATATTATACACTCACGAGAATACTTTATTACTTGAACGAAGTAAATATACATTAATGAGCACATATATTTTTGAAAGAACAAAGTGTTTTAGCTAAGAATAAACTAAGAGTTACACAGTGTAGCTTTAAGGTCTGATTCCAATAACAGCGCCCAGAAAATTTACAGATAAAAAAATGAAGCAATCCTACTAAATTTTTCAAATAAAATTTAGCACTTAAATGGATAGTTCACCCAAAAATGTATTTTCTGAAAAAGAAGACATCATAAAGAATGTTTTCCATGGTATTGACTTCAATTATATTTTTTATTTCCATACTATGGTAGTCCATCAACTGTTTGGTTACCGACATTCTTCAAAATATCTTCTATTCAGCAGAAGAAAGAAATTCATACAGGTTTGGAACAACTTAAGGGTGAGTAAATGATGACAGAATTTTCATTTTTAGGTGAACTATTCCTTTAACAAAAAAAGAAAGATAACTTAAAAAGAAACTAAAGCTTTAGTTTGACGAGTTTTTTTGGCAGAATCGGCTGCATGTCACACCTCAATTAAGGTGACAGGAAGAGGATGGACTGGATTGTTTTAAGAAAGGAAGGAGGTTGAATGTAAATAATAGACATTCCATTGCAGATGGCAAGTGAAATGTCCTTGCAGCATGTTATCTGTGTTATCATGAGGGGGCTGAGCGCTACTGTACATGACGTGCAAACTGTGGTAAAAACAAAGCCATGCTCATTAGTTTCAATCAGCATAATTTATCAAGACAGCACAGAAGACTAAATAATTACAGCTGGAATATCACAGAGCAAGCTTAAACAAGAGTCAAATTCATCCTGACAATCTAAACATACAAAGCTGCACCTAAATGTATGGAAACAAAATCTCAGAGGTGGACAGTAACAAAGTACATTTACTTGAGTACTGTACATAGTACACTTTTTTGAGTATCTGTACTTTACTTGAGTATTATTTTTTCTGGAAACTTTTTACTTTAACTTCACTACATGTGAAAGACAAATATCGTTTTTTTTACTCAACTACATTTCTGTAAAGGTTCTTGAGTAGAAAGTAGGAAGGTCAGGATTTTTGGTTGGAAATGACAGTTCGGGTTCAACGTCAGAAACCGACTAGTGTTGGTTTCTAATGTCAGCTCAATTTTTATTTTTAACCACAATACAACGTCTGTCAGAAATTGGAGATTAACGTCAATCCGACATCAACCTGTCATTTTCAGCATTGGGTTTAGTCTTCTAAATGCAAATTTTGTCATTGTTTTGGAGCCACAAGCCTATAGATAACAGTAAGGCTAAAATATTCATACTAAAAGCCAAAAAAACTTTAAAAGGGCACTATTTGAGGGAACAGCCATTTGGGTGTCCAAAACCATTGTGGACGTGATTGAGTGCACGTTTCAATCCCACAACAGGAACTGTGTTCTAGAAATAAATTTGATATTGATATGAGGGTAGGTAGGCAGGCATAGATTCAGAGGCATACCACGGTACTGTAAGTTTTACATAACACAATAAAAAAACAATGCATTGACATTTACTTTTGATACTTAAGTACTTTTAAAAACGAGTACTTTTACTTAAAGTAAAAATCGGTCTTTACAACTTTTACTTGTAACAGAGTAATATTTGGCCAGGATTTTCTGTACTGAGTAAGGAAGTTGTGTACTTTGTCCACCCAGTATATGTCAGGTTAACCTGGCCAATTTATTCAGTAATGGTTACAGATAGACTGATTTTCAATTTAACCGATACTTGTCGCAATATATTGGTTCTTCAAATAGGGGTCAACAATGTTTTAAAAAATGTAATCAGGTAACATTATTTAGGTAGGCCAAGGTCTCTAACAGAATATCTATCACCCAGCAATAGATGATATACCCAACAATCACCAAATTAAATATATTATTAATTTTATAATATTTAATATTAAGCTGTAATTACATTTTGTTTACATGACTAAAACAACTAACTGTTATTATGTATAATACATATGATTTTACTTGAGTATTAGACAAAACTATATATAAAAAACAAGTCATTATTGCCTTCTAGAGTACTGTCAAAAAGCAGATTTAGAAACATTAATAACGGATTCGCAAATCAGTCATAGGACACTTTATCAATGTCACATAAAATAACCGATATTAATTAATCTCTTGAGCTTCAGTAATAATGATAATACACTATTACCTATATCTATAGCAAACACCTAAACCGGTTAATTAACTACATGGGTTTCTCTCTTCCACCAAACTTGTGTTACTCTTGGAGGATCTGGATAGACAGCAGTTCGATCATAGCACTGGACACAAGCTAACTAACACCGGTTAGCTAACAGCCTCAACCAGCGGGCTCAGTTGGCCTGCTAGCTTTTAGCCTGTTAGCTTTAACTGAACAGTTCATATGTTATAAATATTTATTTACAGAACTAAAGTCTTTGGTTTATTGACCGTTATGTGTTCAAAGTGCAGCCGCTGTGGGTGCTCGGTCGCGCTCAAACATTGGAAGCATAGCGCGAGCGAGCGAGAAGCGTCGAAGAAGGGCGGCACGCGCTTCTTCGGTGGTAGTTTGGCGGAATCTGCCAGTTAGCAAAGGGCGAATGTCTCCCCCAGTCGAGTCTCCGAGACGTCAGGTGTTATTCAATTACATAAATTGTAGGTAACCTTGGATTACTCGTAAAAAACTGTTCCCGTTGTATAAAATAAACAACTCACCGATTTACGGCCCGGTCCTTTCGTATCTGTCAGAAATGTTATTTTGAACGTCTCAACAAAGCGCGATGTGATTGGTCCACAGCAGTTTTCAACTCCACCAATAGAATTCCTCTAAAGTACAGCGTGCTTGCAAAAATGCGTCATCTGGGACTCTGCTGGTTCAACGCCAGCCTATGGTTCAATATCACACCAGTAATACATACATTTTTCGGCGATTCGGCTTTGGGTGAAACCGGTACCAAAGTCCCATTACAGACCATTAATAAAGACATCACTAGAAATGTATGTGTCTACTCTAAAGGGACTTCATAATGGGTTCCACTCATAGGTTCCACTATCTTAGAGGCGTTCTCGGTTGACTCTGGCCTTTCTGTCAATCATAGATTTTGACTATATGTGGTTAGATATCTTGGTAAATAAATGCGCAAATGTCCATCCGAAACTTTTTAATTGCTGGTCTCAGAGGAACCTTACTATCCTTATTATGGTGATCATTAGACTTCCCCAGACTCTCTTTGTATGCATGTGCTTAAATATTGATAGAGCGTTATTTAAATTGGGAAAAACAGGACTAAATATGTAAAAAGATAAACTATTATCAGAGCTTTTTCAAAAGTAAGACTTAATGCTTTTGATTTCAGTAGGCCCTTCCATTAATATAATTTTTTAATCAATTAGCCAAAACATTGTTTGCCCAGGAGAAGAACCTTATATGGTTTTATATCGCCAATTTATTATTTTTTTTAAAAAAGTGTCTGATTAAAATGTCTGCTATTGTCTCTCTAAACTGTGGAATTATTATAAGCAATCAATAGAAGCTTGAAAATTAGCCTTTAAGCTTAATTTCACTTTACACTTGTGCATACTGTGGAATGTTATAAGAACACGAACGGGATACAATTAAAAACAATAGTTTATCTTTGATAAGGGAATTCATTTTGTTTCAGATTTGCTAAATAGTAGGCTAATGGTGAGATTCAGATCAACAAATTACTTCTCAGGGATTGAGTCTTCATATAGATATTACCGTTTTGTAGTAAAGCACATCTCATAAATTGCTTCACCTTGTGAAAACACATATCTATTATAACTCAATTATTTGGCAGATAGATTTTCCAAACCTTTTTATTGGAGATAATATTTAGGATAATAAATGTAATAATTTTGAATGTGGAATTAATGAATATATGCAAATGCAATAGAAAAAAAAGACAGTGGAGTTTCACATTTTTGAAAGAAAAATATTATAATATATAGTTATTATAATAACTAGGCTTAAGACTATGATTAAAAATTATGAAGATTATAAGGTCATATCAACACAAACAACATTATCCTTTGTTTGTTTTTTTTGTGTGATTTAATCTCATATCTCTACCCTCTAATCTCAAACCTTAATACCCAATCATTGTGCGAATAGAGGACAAACCAAGACTTCCTGATTGGCTTTTGTATTCAGTGCACAGTGATCAGTCTAAACACATAGTTTCAGTTCCTAATTGAAAATCTACTGCGATGTGAACATTTGGTGCCGTTATTCTTTGAAATGCCAGGCAATGCAAATGTCCAATCATACAAATGCAATAAGGCATTTCAAATGCTATGAGCCAATTTGAAAAAAAAAAAAAAAAAAAAAGCTATTGAATTTGGGAGAATGTTTAGTCAGATTTGAAATCCATGAAGACCCACGCTGGTGATCATCGGGGCATCAAACACACTGGGTGTCTTTAACCCTACTGAGCTCTAAGACAGCAGTTTAATTATTCTCACCATTTAACTAACACCTTATTTTTATTCATGTTATGATGGCAGTATCTTGGACCTAACCTTTAACCCTACACTTTTGCAATAAGATTTAATGCCAATTACAAACATAATTTAGGATCAATTTTATAACAAAAATATACATATTTAAATAAAACAAATACAGTAATATTGTGAAAATATTTGTTCTCTAATTAAACATTTTGAAATGTAATTTATTCCTTGATGACAAAGCAGCATCATCAGTCTTTAGTGTCACATGATCCTTTAGAAATCATTCCAGTATACCGATTTGCTGCTCATGTAACATTATTAATGTTGAAAACAGTATTTTTCTGTAAACCATATTTTCTTTGATGAATATGAAGTTCAAATTAACTTTTGTTTGAAATAGAAATATCGCCACATTATAAAACATTAACTTTAGATTAATAATAATGTATCCTTGCTGAAAAAATATTTCTCTCAAACTTTCGCTTTTGAATGGTAGTATAGTAGAAATGGTGATTAGAGTTTAATGAAGGTAACAATTCAGATTTTTTTAGCCTTTTGAGAAGCATCTTCACATTCAATTATTTTTCTTTTTCCGGTATTAAAAATATGCAAGCGATTAAAACGATTGGATGATCCATGAATAAATAAACTATTTAACCCACAGAGACATTTTATAACTTTATTAATGAGTTTATTATTTATACCAACAAACAAAAACATTGTTTATCTCTCCCTCTCTCTCCCTTTAACCGTTCATCTTTTCACTGATGGGCCGAGCAGCCGGTGTGTGGTGGTAGTGTGTCCCTGCCCTTTCCAGAACATTCCATCAGACAATATTCCAGAGTTTGAGATATGAACGTTACATCAATTGACATCGCACACAAAACCCCTCCCCCATCAGATTGTTAAAAACAGAATCAAGACAGCAATACAATAAATAAAAGGATCAGAATTAACACTGATGAGGAGGGGGAAGGGCAGGCAGGCAGAGGGCGGGAAAGGAGAGAGAGTAAGAGAAAGAGATATCAGGTAAAAACAAAATTTTGTTCAGTTTCGTCTTCCTCCCTGGACGCAGAGAGAGGCTGGATGAAATGTTATATACAGTTGTGTGATGAAGGGATAGAAGGAAGGAGGGAGGGAGGGAGAGAGAGAGAGACCGAAAAAGGCTGGTTTCTGTTCACACCAGCACTGCTCCACTAGGAGAAAAATCTAATTACAAGGACAATAGAATAACAATAACAAAAATAACAAAATAAAAGGTACATGGCATTTACATATTAGCAATGAGAGGAGGAGAGAGAGAATGAAAGAAGAAGGGAGAGACAAACAGCTCTGTTTCATAGTCTCATTTGCTAAGTGTCCATGGTGTGCGTGTGGGCTCATGTATTGGGTAATTCGGATGAATATCCACTAAATCCACATTTAATGGGCACGCCAATAGTATAGAAACTCACACACAGGTGTAGACTCCATAATGCAAATTCTGTATTCAAACAGAATGGCTAACACAGCTATTGATGGGATTGACCTATGCGTTATCCGTGTGTGTGCATGCACATGCACAAACAACTAATAAAATGAGCAAGTTTTTATACTGAAACAGACAAAACAAAAACAGATAACCCTGTCTCAGCTGCTCTGAATCGCTAAATAATCTCCTTAAAAAATTAAAACAAGTGTGCAATGATTACTTAAAATTGACAGACGCACATATTAAGACACTCATTTTCGTCTCGGCGAAGAAACATCACACATCTGGACACGCACAACACTGACATCTCATGCTCGCTGCTTTATAAAACACATTGCAGTCCTTGCTTTTGTCCAAGGACTCCAAAAGAGAGCTAAAATGTATCATTTTAAGAGCAAAACCAAATTTAAAGGAGCTTGATATCATATATCATTCATTAAAATGTCAAATGGATGGCATCTCAGGCAGAGAGCAATAACTGTGCGGCGCTCTTCCTGCCACTGAGGGGCAGACTTGCCCTAACTGGCCCTGCCCAGTGTTAAAAACACCTAAAGATGTCAATCAACTCAATCATGGGTTGATGATCACACTAAATTGAAATCGACCTCCTGTGATGGTCGACGCTATTCATCTGGGCATCACGCACCTCTACCATCATGGGAGAACATGACTACACATAACAACAAGGTGACGAGTGAGTGATTGTGTGTTTGTGAGCGCGTGCAAGAGAGACTGTTTGGAGCTGCTGCTGGGAAAGAGAGAGGAATGAGAGAGAAGGGATGAGGAGAGAGGGTGATGATGTCTAAGTAATGCTGAGGGAACAATTAGGTGTTGTTGCTCAGGGGTCCCGGTGCTGGACCAGACTGGGCTGGGCCGTCTGAACTGCCCTCTGCAGAAAGACACAGTTCAAATACTTTAGGACATGTGCATGTTCAAATCCATACAGACTGACAGGAAGAGTAAATCAAAGGCATGGGGTGTGCATGTGCGATCAGTACCGTGCGAGGCAGGTGTCGTCTGCGAGCGAGCGTGGGGAGGAATGAGAATGGAGTTCAACTGTGGTTGGATAGACAGCTCTGCGGGGAGACAAAGACAGAGGTTAGCCATCAATATCTGTAAGTGTCAAAACCAAGATAGCTTTGCACTTGCGTCACAGGACGTGAAAGCGGTCTCAAATTGCAGGAAGCAAAATTATGTTACTCTCTAAGATTCCTAAAGGCCAAAATTTGAGGCATGTGTTGTGACAAGCTCAATGAAAATAGTTTGAATGACATAATGTACCCTTCCACTCACTATTGGTAGAGCTCAAGACCAAAATATAATCCACTGAGACCTAAAATTACACCATCACTCAATATAGACGACACTGTCATTTTAGCTTCAGTTCACTTTTGTGCATTCATTTTGAGGATCGAATGCAGTGGGAGATGATCCATATAGAGATCAAATCATCATATCAAGCTTTCTTTTGGAGTAGGGGTGTTACACCCAGTACATTGTTCCTACAGGCACTTGTTGTATAAATACACAGAGTGTGCACTTCAGCTCAGTGAGTGGCCACTTTATAGTTTGCTGCCTTTTAACAAACAGAAAATACTAAGCTCTAAAAAAGAGACGCTGATTTGTCAACAGTCAAAGGTGATCTCAAAAGCCATTACTGTAGTGCATTATACCTGAAGAGAAGGAATTTTATGTTTAAAGCTGCAATACCTAAGATTGTATGCCTCTAGAGGGCGCTGACATTCAAAACAACAATGATGGGAATGATGGGACGCGGATGCGGATGACGCGGAATGATGGGAACTGTTGTTTTCAACTCCACCGTGGATAAATCAGTCAGACGGGAATCGGAAATTAGTTGTCATAGATGAGGTAAAGTTCGATTTCTATAAATGTGCGTTTAATGACATGCTTGTTTTTTTATATTAAACTGAAATAGCCGCCAGAAAAGTCAGGTTTAAAAGTAAATTAGTTATCACCGATGTTACTGTACGAGTCACTGGATCGAAGCTATGGTGGAGAGGGTTTGAAGTTAAATCGTTGCTAATGTATCCTGACTTCGCCCTATGCTGCAATATGCATTTAGTTTTGCATTCATTTACAGAAATCAGTTGCTTGAATGGCAATTACTGATGTTATTAGATTTTTCAGGTGATATTCTCAATTCATTCAGTTAACGGATGCTCTGAGGTAAAGTTTTCAGACTGCAGACTCAGCAACGATTGTATTTAATTGTACAGTACAATCATAACATAGAACAGACATTATCTTCCTTTCATGTCATTAAACATAACAATATTGCTGGCCATATACTGATGAGAAAGAGCGCGTCCGGTGTGCGATACTGGACTTTGTCCTAGACGTGGCGCGGCTCTTCTCGTCCGGTGTGCGACTCCCTTTACAGCCAACAGTTCACATTCCGAGAATAATTGAAAAGAATAATTGTGCACCATTCCATAACAAATGCGCGAAACAAGCTGACGTTTGTTGCTTGATAGACACTAACGCACAACTACAACTGTCCAGGACTACATGTAGTACGAGCAGAAACCGAGGTAACGCGAATATGACCGCGATTGACTGGCGACTCCCAGCTCACGCCCCGTTTCCTTGGTTAAAATCTCAATTTTCTCACGATTTAAACATTGTTTTAAACATTTGGAATATTGTAAATTATCATCTTAACTAAATATATAACACTGGCCTTGTGATTTTGGGATATTTTAATGCAAAAATCTTAGGTATTCCACCTTTAAGTTAAACTTTTTTCAATAAATTGTATACACTGCTATTCAAAAGTTTGGGGTCAGTAAGAAGGTATAGACTGGTTTCACAAACAGGGCTTAGATTAAGCCAGTATTAGACCTTAATTCAAATAGGGCATTTAAGTAGCTTTTATAAACATGCCTTTAGAAAGATAAACACACATTACTGATGTGCGTCTTGAGACAAAACAGTGGCACCGACATTTTAACATATGCATTTTAGTCTGGGACTCGGCTTAAGTCTTGTCTGAAACCAGGGGTTAATGTTTTAAGTTAATGTATAATGTTAAAGTCTCAAAACTGAATTTATTTGATACAGTAAAAACAGTAACATGGTAAAATATTATTTAAAAAATATATATGCTTTAATTTTTTTTTTATACATTTTAAAATGTAATTTCTTCCAGCGATAGCTTCCAGTAAAGTCTTCAGTGTCACATGATCCTTCAGAAATCATTCTAATGTGAAAAATCATTCTAATCATTCTAATCATTCTATCATTCTCAAGAAACATTTCTTATCAATGTTGACAGCAGTTGCTGTCTATTATGGACCAAGAATGCTTTATGAGTGTATATGCAGTAATCAGATATCATTCAAATCAGATCTTTGCTCTGCAATTAAGGACAATTTCTGTTGCAGTACAATAATGAACAGTGCCAGCTGTGATGCCCAAATCACAAATTAATGACTTATAAAGCGCTTCTTATGCTTATTCTTATTACCGGTTCTTAAGTTTTAATCTAGCTCACTTATTTATACAAGGATAGTTATTTTTTAAGAAACAGAGAACCACTGATTTTTTGCTGTGTTTACTTTTGGGTTCATTAGACTTAAACCAAGACTAATTACTGCCTGGTTGTTCATTTGACAATGTGTAGTTAAGTTAAAGACATGTTCACAACAAAAAAACAGAGCTGTACAGTAATAGTAATCTAATGTTAAAAGCATTTACAAGTATACAATTAGGAACATCAATAGTGGCACTATTAATTTGAAACAAAATAGTTTTCATTTTTTGTTGCATGTGACATTTTATTCCTTGTAGCTTATTAGAATTCTATTCATAATAAATTAGGATGGTATTGAGTGCTTTCTGTATTGTTGTCTACAAAGAACATTTCAGATCACTCACTCACACATTAGATTGTAGGTAAAATACTATTGCAGACAGGTGAAAACACAGGCATTTGACAAAATCAGCTCAATAGATACAAGCAACGCATTTATGTACTAAACCACAAGATTTTTCTAAAATGTGCGAGATAGAGATAAAGTAAGAGAGAGCATGAGCATCCGATTAACCCGACAAGGCTGAATCTGAACAGAAGTGGCAGTTGTCTCAGTTCAACTCACCCACAGGGCTGAAGTTGAAGAGTTGGGAAGTTCTCGGCCATTAGGCAGACGTGCATTCGGCTGGCGCAGCTCATCAAAGAAGGCATGTGCACAGGCCTCCAGCGGCGAGAGCCGCGTCACCGGCGTGTACTCCAACAGACGAGAACACAATGAGATTGCTTCAGGAGGGGTCCTCGGCTTAAACACCTAACACAACGCACAGATTCACAGGGAAACGTCACATCTAACCAGTTTAGAAGTTAAAGACTTTCATCTATAGCTTTGGATGTCGATTAACCTAGTGATGCACCAAAATTTCAGCAACAGAAAATATCTTTTCTATACAGTTTAGGAGGGACAAAACTATTGTCCGGAATACTGACGGCAAATTAATCAGTGTCCATTTCGTGCACATAAGCTACAATAGGTAAACATGTCAGCTGTGTGAATGCTAGGGCTGGGTTGACAATATCATTTCTGATTTTGATGATCTTCATTTTGATGAACAAAGATCTTTGTCTATGCCATTTTCAGCTAAAGCGTTAACAAAACTTCACTAAGTGCACCTGCAAGCTTTTTTTTAACCTTTGACATACTATGAAACATCATTAAGTCTGAGCTTTGAAATTCTATCAATTTTAAAATGAAATTCAATTTCAAACAATGTAGTTTGATGCTTTTAAACATGGCTTAAAAGATTGCAGCAGCCACCTCAGTTAAAGCTGTGGGCCTGTACAGTTATCTCTTCCACTTCCACTACTACTAGCTAAACCACAAATAAACATAGGTTGAGAGAAACATTACAACTGTTGTTATTTAAGATATATTTTTTAAATAAAACTGTCATGAAAACTTACAGCCATTTAATTAGTTAATATTTCAAATTGATCTGAGTAAAAAATATATATAATTAAGAAGTTGTTATAAAAATTTCCTTAAGTGCATTTTTTAAATGGTTTACATAGAAGTCTATATTCATTTGAAGTACTGAAATTTGATTAATTCATCATTAAAGGCCCACTGTGTAACTTCTGGCCAAAAGAGTTGACGCATACAACTTATTTGAAATGATTCCTCAGGCCAATATACAGCGCTTGATACTATCAATGCTCCAAGCAGGGATGCCCTCTTGAAATACCGCCTATGTTAGTTCGGAGAAGACTCACCGTTTTTGGCCAGGTCATGTGACCTGGAGAATGTATCGCTTTAAGACCGTCGTGACCACAGGCTCAGAAAAATGAGAAACTGGCCGCGTGAGAAAACCAAACAAGAGTCTCGGTCAGGCTTTCACTTAAAATACGACAAGAATGAGCATCTAAAAGAAATAACCTGGCGCGCAAAGCTCTTAAAGGGGCCACACCTTATTTCCACTCGTTATTTACGATGGTACATGGTCTCCACAGCGACTATGGTTCGTCGTTTGACAAAAACGGAACTCCTACACAGAGTACCTTTAAATAAACTATTTTTTGCTTCTGTTTTTGTATATAAAGTAGGGTTTCTGTAAAAAAAAAAATCGGTACATCACTAATTTAACCTTCAGTAAAAACCTAAATGTTTCTTTCTGTGAGCTAACTGGGAACCATCATGGCTAGAGTAGCAACAAGTGCTTTACCTTTGTCCAAGGGTGTGCTTTGATCTGTGGGAATTTAAACTCTGTGTAGTTGGGGTTCATCTCTCGGATCTGTTCTCTGTGGGGGTCCCCAAAACCTGCAGAGGGTGGACAGAGAGAAAATTATAATGTGTGTCTATTGCTTCCTCATAAAAAAATAAAACAATGCCGATTTTCCTCTCACCTCTGATGATCTCCACTAGCTGGTCCACTCCACTGTCACTCGGGGAATATGGGCTGTCCCAAAAGCAGCTCTGCTAATACACAGCCGGCTGACCAGATATCAATGTTGGATGTGTAATCCGTGGCGCCGAATATTAGCTTAGGAGCGCGGTAATACCGCGAACAGATGTATGACACATTGGGCTCCCCACGAACGTAACTGCTTTGCACTGTGGAGACAACACGATGGGGATTATAAACATTATCAAAGAGACACACGTGTAAAACTGGTGTAGTAGGCAGCATATGACGGTGTACAAAAATTGGGAATCCTAGACCAGGGGTGGGGAACATTGACCCTGGAGGGCCTCTGTCCTAAAGAGTTTAGCTCCAACCCTGAAACATTCAGCTGCCTGTAACTTTAGTAATCCTGAAGACCTTGATTAGCTTGAGGTGTGTTTGATTAGGGTTGGAGCTGAAACTCTGCAGGACAGTGGCCCGCCAGGATCGACGTTGCCCTGCCCTGAAAATTTCATCTGTTTGACAGTATTTTTTAGTAATGACTAGGGTTGGGTATCGAGAATCGACTTGGAACCGGGACTAACTTTCCGTTTTTCCCGGAATCGTTCAAAAGTTAAAATTTCGATTCCTGAGTTTCGATATTCACAGTCCGTCGACCGGAAGAAGAAACCACTGAACACCAACAAAGAAGAGTCTACCGAAGTGATGGCATAACCGCGCAAGTCGAACATGAGTAGCTTACGTCGGCGGTCCAAAGTGTGGCTTCACTTTTCTAAAAATAACGAAATCTCGGCAAAATGCAAAATTTGTGACAAAAGGAGTATTTGTGACAGAAGGAGTATTTCCTTCAGAAAGGCTGTTGGTTAGCAAGGTTAGCTAAACTTTTTTGACCCTGCCTCTTAAAAGAATTGGAATCGAGAAATCGTTAGGAACCGGAATCGAAATAAGGAATCGTTCAAATTCAAACGATACCCAACCCTAGTAATGACGCATCATTACTAAAAAATACTATCAAACCGATGAAATGTTTGATAAAGAATGCCAGATCTTCTGTTAATCGCTGTTTAGTGCTCATTTGTGATGACGTAAGATGAAGCACATTTCATCGGTTTGATAGTATTTTTTAGTAATGATACGTCATTCAAACCGATGAAATGTTTCAAACCGATGAAATGTGCTTTCATCTTACGTCATCACAAATGAGCACTAAACAGCGATTAACAGCATTCTTTGGCTGCGTTACATTAAATGATCATGCTATCATTCATTTAGGCTATGTTTACACGGGAACGATTTTTGAAGAGAAAGCGCAAAAGTGGTGTTGAGTTATCACTTTTTATTCTCTGTTTAGACGAGCATTTTTGGTGGGAAATCCGCGTGCATATGGTGACGCATAAGTGTATAAGATGCAATGTAGTATACACTCCAGGCAGCTAGGTGGCAATGTGGAGCACTGCCACACATCAACATCGTCCGCTGCGCCTTCGTACAACCTTCACCGTCAAGCAGACTTTTGCGTTTTACGCTTTACATGGGAATGCGACGGTGGAGCAATTTTAAGATTTCCACTAGTAAGTTTCACTTTTTTGCGTTTTTACGCCCCAAAAAACGCCGTCGCCGTGTAGATGAAAGACACATGCGATAAAATAAGTTTTGACCCGCAAGCGATCTTGTGTAAACAGGGCCTTATTTAAACCATTGAAGACCTATCAATGCTCTAATACATTTAAAGCATAAATCAAACAAACTTGTGACTTTTGTTTGGTCTGATTGTTCAAAATGGAGTTAAAAAAACAGCTCGCTACAGCAAACTTTCTGGCTGGTAAACACCTTTGAACTATCATTGGCCTGTGGCGATTCCATAATTAGGTCTGCTTTAGGGCTCCAGAACGCTTCTCAGGTTCATTACTTCTATTCAGTCCATTAAGGTCAGATGCAACCCCCCCCCCCCCCAAAAAAAAATGAAGAGCTGTAATTCTAATTGAAAGTAACACTAACACTTTTTTATGTTTAATACCACAAAGCTGCTTGTTTTAAAGCAATTTATTGTATAAAGTGCTATTAACATGACAAGATTTGACTCGAGTGCCAAACGCTGCTCCCAGCAGCATGGGCGGCATTGGGATGTTCAACAACAGTATAGGTTACCCCAGCTCAGGTATGTCAAACATTTTTGCCCCTAAGCAAAGAGTAAAAAAAGAACTTCATCTGGAGAATATTGGGGCATAAAGACCAGTATACATCTTAAACATGAGTGCAATGCAAATACATGTCACGTAGAGAAGTGTCAGGACACACACCTGCCAAAGTCACACAGTTTGAGTACAGCTGTGTCTGGGTCCACCAGGAGATTCTGTGGCTTGATGTCTCTATGGCAGACACCTTGGGAATGAATATACGCCAGACTGCGAAATAACTGATACATATACACCTGAGATAGAAAGGGAAAAATAGTGGGGGAGGAAAGAGAGAAGAGGAGAAAGATGTTATTGTTTACTGTCTATGTACATATGAATGGGCACAGTAGCAGCAGTCACGATAACACAGAGACTTACTTTGACATAGATAATGGGGATGGTGGTCTTGGACTTGTTGAAATGGCGTGCCACCCTGTACACGGTTTCTGGAACAAAATCCAGCACCAGATTTAGATACACTTCATCTTTCTGAGGAGAAAGAGTGAGAGAAGAGAATGCAGATTAGTTTGGTAAAGAAAATACAATATTCATATTATTCAATATGACAAAATTATATTGATGGGATATAAAAACTTGACAAAAAGGGAAGGTTTGGATGGAAAAACTTACCTTTTCCCCACTGGAGTAGAAGAAGTAGCGTAGCCTGACAATATTACAGTGGTCCAACTTCCTCATTATCTGTAGCTCACGGTTCTGTCAGCGGAAGAAATGACACGTGAAGAATGGTAAAAGCACGCAATGAAAATCAAACATCTATCTTATTTAATGCATTCATCGGTAAAAATGTGTTGCTCTGACTGTGCAACCCTTTTAAAACTAGTGCTGCACAATCAATCAAATTAAAACGCTGTAAAGTGGAAGGCAGTGCTCTATGCTGGCTGTAAGATACCACACAAGCTCATGATTCAGTGTTTTCACACTCAGAGTGCTTTCATTTACATTTGATATTAACATACATCTCATGTCCGAGATGAGAGATTTCCATTTAAAGCTTTACAAGCGTTGTGAACGGCAAGTACTCCTGGCTCACATTTGAATACCTTACAAATTACTGTACAAAATGTAAAAGAGGCAGAAAATAAAGTTTTGCACACAGAATGACATAAAAAAAAACTGTCAAGTACATTATGTCTGCAAGATATTACACTACATTTCTAATTGTGAATTCTAAAATTCTAATATTGAATAATTATAATATTACAATTTAATAATGACTAAATATTTAGGTGGAAAAACAATGTGGACTCGTACCCTATTACAACTAAAGAGGATTAAAAAAAAGTCCACTTTTAAGCCCAGGTACAAAGTTGATGGAAAGAAAACATTATTTCCTTTCACTTTGTGGTCTATTTGAAAGGGCTTCTACAAATATAAAGAGCAACACTTCCTCAAGGCAGCAGAGCCTGGACAAAACAACTTACTTTGAAGTCACAAGGCATTGCTCGCTACTTTGTATTTTATGAACAAGCTGTTGAACATTAAAGGGGGTGTTTCGATGTGATCTTAAAGGGTGGTTCATAGGGTGTAACGATACAGAAAAAAAAACGTCGAACTGACGGTTCGATTTTCCCACGGTTTTTCATCTTGGTTCGGTTCGATTCGGTTTAGAAAGCTAAAATTGCTTCTTTTTTTAACCAGTGGTTTAATGAAAAAAAATTCTGTCTTTAAATTAATTCAATTAAAATGAAATGTTTCACAAGGGTTAAAAAAAATCTGCTAATTCTGTAAACTATATAGGGAACCGCACATTACTATAACATTAAAGTTTGTAGCCTAGACTTTTAACCTAAATTCAGATGCTATTTATTTTTTAGATATAATAATCAACACACTGTATGAAAATATGTAAACTGAACATAAGGCAGTTTTTGCATTAACTTGTGTTTTTACTCTTATTTGTTATTGAAATATAATAAATTTACACAGTTGCCATTTTCATGAAAGATATTTTAAACTACAAGATTATAATCAAGATATCCTTAACAGGTTAAGTAAAATATAATATACAGGCTAACATAGTGCATTTATTTAGTGCAAGAGTTCATTTAAAGTTGTGGACACTGAATCACTTGCCTGTTGAGGTAAATATAATGCTAGTGACAAGCTATAGTCTGTTTATTGACGTCTTTCCGCGGCTGAAACACCGATTGAGCGATTACACGAGTTATGATGCCTTTCAGTAAGTATACTGTATCTTTCAACATACCTTCAGGTGTCTTTTCTGTAACTGAGGAAGAGATGATCGCGTTTACTCGCGCGCGCGCTGCCGCTTGAAATGAGGAGCTAGTACAGCGATCTGTCACGCCATATCAAAGAGCGTCAAAATGCCATTTATTGTTTGAATTTCGTGATCAAATAGACAGAATTTGAAAGATTACACCTTGCTTATTATCAAAAGTAGAAAAATACGGAGCTTGATATTTGGTGTTAATGGTGGTTAGGCTACAAAACTGAAATCGTTGTGTACTGTATACATAAGACATGAGATCCATTGAGCCGGACAAGGCGGTGCCGGGGTAGCAGGGGGCAGGGCGGGTTCGGTACGCAATGGCAGTATCGCGATTCAAATCGTGATTTCTGTATCGCAGTTTTTCGGTTCGGTTGGAATATCGTTACACCCCTAGTGGTTCAGGATTTTGGATATCGGGCCTCATTTTCAAGTTAGCCTTAGTGTTATTTATTAGTTTTTAAAAATTTTCATCCAGTCGTTACAGTTGCATAGTTCAAAGGTGCTAGGCTAGCGCGAGTCGATAAATAACACCAAGGATAACTTGAAAAGGATGCCCGATGTCCAAAATCCTGAACCACCCCTTAAGCCGTTTTGTTCTTTTGGCTTTGAACCCTAAGCAAAAGCAACACAAGATATTAAATGCTAATATTACAGTTCAAATCGCAACATGTCAAAATATTTACAACGTGCTTGTAGCAGCCTGATTTAAAAGGGATGTAGCATTAAAAGTAACAACCTTTCATATTGGACATGGAAAGCAGCATTTTGTCTTGTGTGTGCATGCAGATTTATTACAGGGTCTTTTTATTATGATACTGACATTAGTTTGCACATACGCAGGTTTTCTCATACTAACCTTAAACCGCTTATCCTGAAGCACCTTCTTTATGGCCACCATCTCCTGGCTGTCAATGAGTCGAGCCTGGGTACACCACTCCAAATGAACCATTCCCGATCACCTTGATGTCTGTGTACGAAACCTCCTGAGGACGGTTCGGACCCTGCCCTGGTGTGGCTACTACCGTTGTCACTTTCCACTATCCCCTAAAGACACAACAAAATGAGTTTAAAAAACAAACAAACAAAACAAATGGTCACTGACTGTCATATATCAATAAAATCACAATGAAGATTGACACCATGCGAGCCTGTGTTAGCATGTACAACATGAATGAAATGCTTTATCAGGGGTCGGCCACCTATGGTAATCCTGGCTTAATCTAAGCCATGTCTGTGAAACCCAGCCTATATGAACAATGTAGCATTCATTCAATTTTTTTGCAGTATTCATCACTCCGCTTGGAAAATAATGTAATTTCTCTAGGATGATAATGCAGCATTTTGTCTAAGACTACCAGCAGGGTTTCTGCAGGTATCTTCAAATAAATTGTAATGACTTTTTAATGCTGTTTAATGCCATTTTAAAATGTTTTAATGCCATATATGACCCATGACTAACCACGTATACATACAGATGCAATGATTAATGCATCCATTGCCCGAACATAATTATAAAATATGACTTTAAAAGTGACCTATAACATCGACTATGCAATACACTTTAATTTTGTTAGTGCTTATAAAATTAGGAGAGAGTATAAAATATTTGGAGAAAGAGATGTTTATAACGTGACGATTTATTTTACAATTATTAATAATGAAGGCTATATTCAAATCCATTTATATAAAATTATCTTCAAAACGATAAAAAAATAATGCCAGTATCAGAATCAGATTTAATGATTTTTAATGCCTTTTAAGGCCTTCATTTCACAAAATCCATTTAAGGACTTTTAATGCTTTTTAATGCCCCACGGAAACCCTGACCAGTAAATGGACATTTTTATTTAGCACAATAAATGTGTGTAAAATGTCATTTCTATGAGAATTGTGATTATATGCGGCAGGATTTGTGGTAGACAAGCTCCTCATGGTAAAAACACAGTAAAATGGCTGACAGTATTAATTATGAAGCTACTATGTAATTTCAACTTAGAAAAAACATTAGTAATACTTCTAATCAGTAGGTGATTTGAAAAGACAAGTGGCATTTATGATTCGGTTATTGTGCTTTCCATGCTTTTTGAATCCTGAAGTGTCCAGTGCCCATTTATTATAAATATAAGAATTCCCCTCATAGGAAATGGTGATCAACACATTCCTCGATTTATCTTGCGTTCCAAGAAAGTCATGTTGGATTGACAAAAAGGTGAGGAAAAGGTGAACTATTCCTTGAAACTATTCAGGCATGCCTGAGAGGCCATTAAACACACGAAAATATTGAGGCTGTGTCAAACAAACAGCTAACCAGTATTAGATCTACAACAGGTAAACTTATAGGTGCTATCTTATCCAACAGGATATGACTTTTTTGCCACAGTCTGACAGGTGTTAATAGTAATCCAACACCCATGTTAAGAAGCGTGTCCAAACACAACAGAACATCAAGCAGAGCTTATCACTGAGAAATAGCAGAAACACCCTTAAATCTGTTTGAACACGGGTGGAGGATGAGAAAGCTAAAATCTGACCACATCTTCACCTGAGGACAAGAGCAGACCTGGATAATGGGGACACCCTGGAGACAAACAAAGCCATAGGGTGATGTTTTGTCCGTTTAGATTTAGAAAAAAAGAATGACAGATTCACCAAAACAAATACTGTTTCACTATAAGGCAAAATTATTATTTGCTAGATCAAAGCAGAGCAGAAAGCTCTTGTCATGCTTGATGGAGTGGGTGGCTATTGAGTTTAATGTTTTCATCAGAATAACACGGTTTCAAGTGGGATACGGGATACCGTGAGTTAGTGGGCAGGTAATATGACCATCACATAAACACGATTTAATGAAAAATTGTGGATGTTGCATAAGAAAAAGCTAAACAAATACAATTCCCAGAACCGTGCAAAAACTTTTACATTTTAGGTGCTTAATTGATAAATTTTTATTCAGAAAGACGAGTGCATTAACTATATGGGGAAACATTCACATAATAAATTGCTAAACCAGGCATGTGACAAAATCATCACAAAGAACCTGTACTGTCATGATTCTGAAATGTCAGAACCAAAGCTTGTCATTAAAATACTTTCTAGTATTACCGCCCATGATGTGTGTGTGTTAGAGAGAGATTTATACCATTCAATGAAACTGTTTTGTGTTCAGTCCGTGGTCATGTTTATGCTATTTACTGTCTTTGAGTGAAAAAAGCTGCACCGGAAGGATGCTTTTGTCGTTGATTTCAGCAGAACTGTGTATATACACCTCATCTATTTGCAATTAAAAATGTAATAATATATATATATATATATATATATATATATATATATATATATATATTATATATTACACATATTGTTAAGGAAAATGCAGGTAAATGGAAACTCAGCTGCTTTTTTCCTCATAAAAAATGTGGCTAAAATGTATCAGGTTGTGAGGGCAAATGTCAGCGGTCCAATTAAAAAATGGCTATCAGGCTGAAAAAAACATGTAGACAAAAACAGCAATGGCTGTTGTGTGTTGTAACAACTGGTTCAAGGTTTCTCAGAGGACCATGGGTTACAGTCGGACATCCATCCACCCACTTGTTTCTCCCCTCATTCCTTGTAACACCCATCACCACTTCCCATGGAAATCCAGCAGTCAGCACCAGTGCAGATGATCGCTGCTGCCAGCACTGCAGTCACTGGGAATCTTTTATAGAGCACCAAATCAAGAGGTTTATGCCTCCAGAGAAAACAAGTTTTCACAGTAACCCAACCACAAATTTACAAATGGTCATTTTCCTTCATAGGAGGACAGGAGGACTTAAATTCAAAGCTTTGTAAATATCAGTTAGATTGTGATTAGGGAGTCGTTAAAAATTACATTCATAATATATTGTAAATATTGATTCTGATCTTTTCGTTGTAATTGTATGCACAAGCAAACACCACTTTAGTCCTCTCTATGCTTAACTTACATAATTTCACGGTCAGAATAGTTTTAATGGTAGTTATGATGCGATTAAATGCATCCAGGGCTGCACAGGATAAAATATATTAAAATTAAATGCAGAACTGAAGATACAATCTGTTAAATGGTATGCTAACTGCTTTGTTGCCAAGCGAGCACATCTTGAAGAACACAACGAAGTCTAACGTTAAACATCCATTGATTCTTATTTTAAAACGGGGCTGAAATTGGCCAAAAATATTATGGACTAATAGCGATCATAACAGATATGTTTAGCCCTTGTTCTGATGAAGGATTGTCGAGCTAATATGGTTAGCGCAATCAAAGCCCTTGATCCGTCTACAAAAACAAGCTCACGTTAGCTTAGCCAGTTAGCCGCCTAAAGTAGGTTAACGCGATCATTACAATAAAATCAAACATATTAATGAACATCATGCTACACTGACTAGCACTTCGGCTTTTATTAATCTACCATCGTCACATTTATTGTGATCGTCGTGTGATGTCACTGAATGATACTCACTGCCCAGCTTTAGGTTTCCGAAACCAGACGAACTCCCGGCTGAGGCCTGCGCGCCCCCGTCTTTCCTGAAGAGCTTCCACCGGCGACGGCTGATCCGGCGGCGGCTGCAGCGGCTCCAGGGACCCCCGGAGGCTCAGCAAACGAGCTAGTCCTGGGCCGCCCGCTGCCGCTCATATCGGGTTTCGTGTGTGCCAGAGCGGGGGTAAAGAGTGCCGGTAGACTGGCCCAGGCGCGTAGTGTATATGTCAATTTAAACAACAATAATCGTTAAAAAATAAAGATCCCTTAACTATTCTATCGGTAAGGTTGTGCGCCTCCTCTCTCTCCTGTGTGGTTGCTGGCTGGGAAACTAGAGCTGACGCACAATGACGCTCTGAGCGCATTGTCTTCTGGGTAGTGAAGTTCAACAACGCTCTCACGTGCAGAGATCCTGCAGCACAAGAATGGGCAGCTTTACATTATTATTTCATGCCAATGACCCACAAACATAATAATACAGTTGTATGCCTTTTGTATTCCAATCGCAGCAAAATAAAAATGTAAAAAATATATATATTTACGAATGAAAAGACTGCATTACAGAACCCTAAACAGTACAGTACTCTTAAATTGTCTATTTTCATGAAAGTCAAATAATGCTTTTCCCCTAATGATTTAAGGAATGATAATGGAAATGTTTTGATGTCAATGTAGATTATTTGCATGACTATTTTCACATTCAGTAAATGGCCTCTTTATCTGAGTTTTTGTATAGCAGGACATGGTGTGTTTTGAGATGTTTCATTATTAACGTGGTTTAGGGACATTTACATCATGATATAGCAGCCTCACATTCACATACCCTAGCATCCAAAAGTGCTTCAATCACTAGAATGTCCATGACAGCGGCTTGAATTTGACAGACAGTTGTTCTATCCAATCAGCGCCTTGCACAAGCCACACGCGAACCCCCATGGGCGGGGCAGCACAGAGCAAGCAAGAACAGAGGCCAGACAAACGGTACATTTCCATACCCACGATCTTGTTTACGTTAATAAATACTCAACAAGCAGTGCGTCGCGCTGAATAATACTGGTTTCTCGCGGTGAGAAACGCATTGTGAACACCGTATAGAGGAGCGCTGCACGAGGGATTGCCCATCTGCAGCGTGCGAGGCGAGGTTCGGAAACGCTTGAGGAAAGAAGGCCTCCCCTCAGCGATCTTAGACCTGCGGGGAAAAGTGAAGAGCGCCGCCTGACGACCGCCGTACAGCGGGGTGGCTCGCTTAGGAGACAGCGGTGCGCTGCATAAGCTCTGGCAAAATCTGAAGAGCGCCACCAACTGCTCGCCACAAGGTAAACAACTCGCGGGAAACCTGCTAAATGCTGTTGTCTGTGTGTACTAAATGATTACTGCCTAGATAGAAGTTGATTGATAATAATGCGTATTGTCAATCAGTTGGATTTCAATATCTGCACCCGTAATAGTCTACTCGTTTATTGATGGAGAGCAAATTGTGTACTCTTTATATTACACAACTCCCATATGTCATGAACGGATTAGGTAAAATGTATAGTGAAAGTATAATAATTTCACTTGACGTGCATATTATATTAAATGCAATGAAATATTAAATACATATTTTCATAAATATCTGACAGTGTTGATAAAAAGTAGGGACACTGTGAAACATTTTAAAAAAGAGATTTAAAGATACTTACTCTCTTATCCCAAGACCTAGTAGTAATATTAAAGTCCCTATGAAATCAAAATTGACGTTTTTTTGTCTTTTCATATGAATATGTTAGCTTAACAGTTATCAATAAGCTGTTAGCAATAAGCTATTTTCGACATGGTTCGAACATTGTAAATATGCATTACATTTTGACAAATGAAGTGTGGTTTTACGTTATTGTCATGCGAAACTGTCGCAGCGCACACACAGTTTGCTACGGTCCAGAGACGACAACACGGAGTGGATACCAGACCAAAAAACATATCACACCCCTTTGAATTTTTCACATAATTCTATAAAGTGATATGGAGATTAGGAGAAAACTGCGGCTTTATCGAGCTCAACAGCTCTAGCCGACCTGTGTTATAAACTAAACGCTATTGGCTATTTTTTAAAAGGGGAGGAGCTCCTATATGCCCCGCCCTTCTTATTGTATCAGTGGATATTACGTCAACACATTGAATAATGCTGCGCGTGATTTGTATACGGGGTACATATCAGTTTAGGACAGACTTTGAAAATTAAACTTAATATTGCTACTAGGTTGAAAAACACTGATGTAAATGGATTACTGAGTTATAGTCTGGTATTGAATGGAAAAAGAAAATCAAATGAAATTGTACAGTTGTGTTAAGAACATTACAGCCACCATTTCAAAGTGGAAATAAAAGTGGCAGATAAAATGTTGTGACATGTTTTGTCCCATGTCTCGATGACTATATAAATTATGTCTGTTATAACTATATAATTATTGGCATGTGGAAATCTGCTCTTAAATGATACATTTGTTTCAGGTTGTTTTTCGCCTTAAGATCTGGCATGAGAATATATACTGAACCCAGCGGCTGTGACTCATCATAACCCCAGCAAAAGTCTTCGCATCTAAACAGCTTTAGAACTGTTCTGAAGTTACCATGAGTGAGCAGGAGTATGTGGACCATCAGTACATGTGCAGTGAGTGCCAGCAGCTTTTTAATACGCTGGAGGAGGTGCTGGTGCACCAACAGATCCACACCGGAGCAGAGGGGGACGAGGTGGAGATCCTGCCGAAGCTTGGAGGACTGTGACACTGGAGAGAGCCAGTATCAGTGCCTGGAGTGTGGAGCCATCCTCAGGAACCCTGACGAACTGCTGCTGCATCAAGAGCTGCACATGAGAGAGGCAGGCCAGGGTGAGTACAGAGCTGATTATGTGTGCTGTACATGTCAGATTGTTTCCTTTGGAAGTGCATGTAATCAGCACCTTCATGCTTTATTTTCAGAGCTATGTGAGGTCACAGAGGTGGATTCTGTTGATGCAGAAGTGCCAATCCAGTACCAGTGTCTGGAATGCCTGGCTCTCTTTGAGACACCTGAACTGTGGTTGGCACACAGACAGACACACAGCAGAAGCACCACCCACAGCAGCCTGAACACTGACACAGTGAGCACACACACACACACACACTGATAAACAGAGCGGGGTATCCATGCAGATTTGATTAGCTCAGCTTTTGATTTGATTAGATTCTGGTTCATTTGGGAAAGCTCCAGCTAATTTTCATTTCTATATGAAAGAGATTCTCAGCTAATGAACCGTTGACTAGGTAGTTTATGAAAATGGGAATTTTAAATGAACAAACTTTGCAGAAATGTGGATACCAGCAAAATAAAGCAATGCAAAGCAAAATGAATCTCGAGTTCTTGAGGTGCTCAACAAACAAGTGTGGGTACTGTATATACTTCGGAGAATAAAAGATTTGTCTTGTCTTTTAAAGAATCATCAAGATCATTCAAATGAATAATGCAATTAATCAGAAACTCTTACTGAAGAACTATCTTTTATTTAATTTTGTGTTCTGTTTCAGGAATATGTTCTTCAGGAAGATGGTACAGTCACTCCGGTTCAGTTGCTTAATGTGCAAAATCTAGTTCTGGATGAACAGAGGGCAGGCCAGATACTGACCCTTGCCCAGGTCTGTTGCATATACATTTATACATACACAACAAATACATTCTTTAAATGGGGGTTGTTGTACCCTGATCTAACCTGGTGTGATGTGATAAAAGCGATGTTTGATTTCCATTTCTGTCGTGCTGAGTAGTCCTCCCCATTCATTAGTCCAAATTCCTGCTGAAAACCATAGAATATGGTGAAATCACAATTTCATATATTTAAAATATGGTGTCTCACAATTTCATGGGTATAAAATTAAGAATAAAAATCTTCTTAACACGTTCCCGTTCAAAAATGACTGGCCTCTAATGTATAGCTTATATATGTGTGTGTGTTTGGGTAGCGTGTGTATGCTTGTATCCACAAATGCACAGGTCCAAGGGCCCGATGTTTGCAAGCACATATGAGTACATGAACAAAATAAAAGTTTTTCAAAACAAATTTCCTGGTGAAACTTTAAAGTAGACTAGTGTGATCAACAGTGCACATTTTTTCATATTTTTTTTTTAATATTGTGAAAATTATTCATAAATAATGCTTTTTTTACTCAAAAAAATGAGATGCCCACTCTCAGATAAAGGAGGCCTATGATTAATCAGATGCAAATATAAAACTAGTCCTAATTGAAAGAAAATAAGTTGACAAAAAGACTGCATCCAATATTGGGTGATAATATAGCATAACAAGTGATTTATACATTTTTTGTAGGCCGGTCATTTTTGACCGGAAACACTAAGTGTAACAAGGTGTTCATTTTTTGTCATCATCTTAATTCATCGAAATTCGCTTAAAACATTTCTTGAATCTGGCCCCAGGTTGTTCCCACCTTATTCATTCTGAAGGGTCAGTGTGATAATGTCTGTGCCTATTGCCATATTGTTTTCGGATGTTGTAGATCCCGATTTTCTTAGCCTACCTTTTGTTGCTTTCATTTTTCAGGCTCTACGAGAGCAAGAAACCCCATCTAAAACTGCAGGCGCTCCTAGAACTATGCTAGTGCCAGCAAACGCTTCCGTGCCTGGCTCCACCTCTGCGATGCTCCGTCTACAGTTCTGCTCCGCCCAAGCCATCGCTGACGGTTCTGCCTCAGCTACTCTCCGAAAAGCTAAACTCCTTGCCCCTCTCTTACCTACCGATCCTATCCGGCTGGACAACGTGACCACTTTGAACCTTCTCCCTTCCTCCGGCCAGGTGAACACACTAAAGAAGGAAAATGAGGAAATTTTAATTATCCATCCTTATGAGTGTTCTGAGTGTAATCTGCTGTTTAGCACACCAGAGGATTTCCTTCAGACACCAGGGGGAGCACTTTTAGGCCAGGATAAAGAGAGTGGGGACACTGGGGTGATGGTGGGGTATGAAGACAGTTCTGGGGCTAAGGAAGATGAAGGAAGAAGCGACGGATCAGAGGAATGCAGCAAAGTTGGCAAAGTTAGTGGTGGGAGACGCACGTACACTGCCCGCTCAGCTGCTTTAGGTTTGACATCGTCTGTCTCGTCCGGCAATCTTCAGTGTGAGGAGTGCAATAGAACGTTCACCTCTGCCAATCGGCTTGTGGCACACCTTCGTGTGCATGAACAAGGAACACACGAGTGCCCAGAGTGTGATAAAGTGTTTAAGAAGTTGGTGTCCCTTCAGACACACATGCGCACACACTCCGGTGAGGCACGTTTTCTGTGTGTGGACTGTGGACATGGTTTTACCACAGAGATGACTCTTATGATCCACAGGTAATAAAACGCACAAACTCTACAGCCAAACATCATAACTTGCTTGTAATTTGCATATTAAACATGCCATTATTGATTTGTCTTCCCCGCTCAAGGAAATCCCATACATCTGAGCCACTGCACAAATGCCCATTTTGTGCCAAAACCTTCACCAACATGACCAAGTTCTTGTACCATCGCCGCACTCACCGAGTTACGTGAGCCGACCACTCCAGTCTCTCAGGTAATTGTCAGTTTTAGGAAATTAGCAATGCACAAGATCAGCATCATGTTGTTTATCAGTCGATATTAGAGATTCAATTTGTCTAATTTATCCGTATGCGTATTGGTCAATATTGGATATGTATCGGGCAATATTTACCCTATATATCCTTTAGATTGTCTTTGGCCCTCACAAAATTGAACTTGATCTTTAAAAGCAGTTGGGATGATATTTCAATTCTGTCCAAAACTGATATTTAGGATGGCCCTGACTAAGGATTTTCATAGTCTAATCAGAATCGTCAAGTCTTCCCTATATTTCGACTAATAGTCGAAATCATGTGTGGGGGGAGGGCGGGTCTTTAAAGGGATAGTTCACTTTGAAATTAATTTTTGATATGTTTTAGCTTACCTCAAGGGCATCCAAGATGTAGGTGTCTTTGTTTCCACAGTATTTTCTATTTTGCCATTTTTCGGTTCGAACCGTTGTTGTCTGTCAGTCATATAATGGAAGTCTATGGGAATTTTCTAAGAGCATGCACAGAGAAGTCGAAATTAAACATGATTCAATGACTTGTAAATGCAAGTACACATTGATGGCCTAAGACACGAAATGAGCGGTTTGTGTGAGAAAACGAACAGTATTTATATCGTTTTTACCTCGTGTAACCACAGCCACGTCCAACTGACCTGAATCACTTGTCCAATGTCCAACTGAACCGTGTCCAACGTTCTGCCGGAAGTGATCGCTTGCGTGTGTACGTCACTCGTTGTTTACACAGAGATTTCGGAAGTTTTACCTTTTACTAAACATATTTAGATATATTGAAATCGTCTTACATTGTGATTTCCTGTATATCTAAATATGTTTAGATCTTCTTCACAGTGAAAGGTAAAACTTCCGAAGGTATAACTTTGCATTTCCTTATTTTCCAAATAATTAGATGCAGACTAAACTGCAGAACCAAATAATTACACAAAGACCTATTATACTTTTCTTTCTTTAAGATGGAACTGAATGTGAACTGTTAACAAGAAAGCATATGTAAGATTAATTCAACTCTCTCCCATCTGTAGTTTGTACTGGCACAGCAGTCTCCTCTCTCAATCATCCAGAGAGCAAGAGAACGAGAGACTGCTTGCAGGAAAGAAAGACAGTTAGTGACAATTCCTCCTGTGAAAGATGACAGAAGAGAGTCAAGCGACACAGGTCCTGTGCTCATTGAAGGTATTGCTGTGATCCAGTCATCAGAGCCGACAGAGAATGGGCTTTATGCTGAACACTCAAACACAGAACAAGACCAAAATGGAGGGAAAATGCTGACAGACGACCCAAACCATTCAACTACTGCCTATGAGGAAGGAGGAGAAGGGGGAGAGAGGAAGGTAAACACAGGACTCCTGCTTCTGAGGAAGATCCAAAGTTTCTGTGCTCTATCTGTAAAAAAGATTCTCCTCGCAAGTCCGTCTGTTGCGCCATCGCCGAACGACTCATATGACCGAGAGGCGTTTTAAATGCAACATCTGTGGGAAACCGTTCAAAAAGCAAATCCATCTGCTGAAACCACCTGCGCACACATACAGGCGAGTGTCCGTTCCAGTGCCAGCGTATGTGGCAAGACCTTTTCTCTCTTGCTAATCTTTCCGCCACGGACTCACACACACAGGAGTTCGTCCGTACCGATGTGACATTTGCCACAAAGCCTTCAGCCAGTCGTCTAATCTACGTCAACACCGTCAGCATCTTCACAGCAATGCAACACCCTCACCCTGTCCAGACTGCTCTGCCACTTTTATCCGTCCGGCTAAACTCGTAGCTCATCGTTTTCTTCACCACCCAGGGTCGCCGGCACCTTACCCCTGTCCGCACTGTCCGAGGGGTTCTTGCGCAAGCGGCAGCGGACATACACTGTCTGGAGGAGCATCCCGACCTGACTCAGCCGCACTCCATCTCCCAGGACACCCAGGTCAGAGGTCAGCAGGGTTCAACAGATGACACCGAGCAACAAAGCGCTTCTTCGATGACCAAACCCAATCTGGATTGCACTATTTGCGGCAAGCGCTTAAACTCTCCTGCAAATCTTCGCCTGCACCAGCTAAGTCACGGACTTGGGCCCGGCCGACCACGGGCTCCAGCTCCGCCCTTGGGAAGTCTCATCCCTGCCCGGTGTGTGAAAACTGTTCGTCTCAGCCTCAAGCGTTACGCTACACCAGAGAGTTCACACCGGCGGAGCGCCCGTATCCTTGTGCGATCTGCGGAAAACGTTTCCGCCAGAACACGCACCTGCGGGAGCACCTCCGCACCCATTCGGGCGAGCGTCCGTTCCGGTGCGAAGTTCTGTGAGAAGGGCTTTGTGCAGAGCATGCATCTGGCAGAACATCGGCGTACACACACGGGCGAGACGGCCGCATGCTTGTGGTGAATGTGGAAAGACATTCAAAACCGTTTCGAACCTTAGGAACCATCGGAAGACTCACGCTCGCTCCCAAAAGCAACAAGAGCCGGAGAACAGCGGAGAAGCAGTGCTCGCAGAACCCAACTCAGAAACTGTTACTGTTGTGGAGGCATCTGAGATGGACATGGCAACAGCGATACCATCTTTCTGCCAGCTTGGACAGCAGCAAGTCTTTCAGATACAGACATCTAACCTGACACAGGTCTGTATGCTTGTTTTGCTTTGTGCAATTTTGTTACAATTTTTGTGCACCAAGGTAATGGTTTATATTTTCTTACCGTTTCAGACTCAGGGCACTCCCACTATCATGTGTAATGAGTTTGGAGAGACTATAGCCATCATTGAGACAAGCGGAGACCTGGCAGAGGCCATCGAGCTGTACCACACAGCACTGGAGGGTGGGATCAACATGGAGGCCATCACCGTGGACAACCTGCAGTTGTTGTGAGAGAACAGTGCCGCATTACGGTGACCATCATCCTGGAGATTAAAATGAGCTTTATGTTAGTAATGTCAGATGGGTCAGAACAAGCATTGAGACAAAAAAGGACAAGTTGAATTAGGCCATCCAAGACAAGGTGTTTTCCATTGAAGTTCTTGAATGTATGAATAAGTGTACCTCAAAAAGCCACTCTTATAGATACATTTGAAGATTTTTCAGCCTTGTTTTGACTTTTGAGACAAAAATAAGGCTGATTTTAGAGGATTCAACTGAAGGCTGTGATAAAATTGCTCCTGTTTTGGCACTAGGAATGGAAAGACTGGCTTGCTGATGATACTCTTGTTCTGACAGAAGGCATGATGGCACAGATTTATGTTAGCTGAAATGATTCCTAGTTTACATTCTGACCTGCAGTTCTTGCGAGGAGGTAGCTTATGGGCATTGACCTGAGGGAAGAGGGAAAACAAAACATGACAGACATTATGCACCATCACTGATGGACAAACAGACTTCCATGCGTTACATACATCACATTTTTGTCTGTACACTGAATGTTTGTAGCTTTTTTTTAATGTTATGATACTGAATTGGAGAAGTCTTGCTAATAAACTTAAACTGTTCATCTCTGTCTCGCCTGTGATTGCTTTGAGGAAGTGTAGTTGTAACAGAACTAGCGAGGAATCATGATGTCACCTTAAAGGGATTGTTAAAAACGGAACAGTCAGTCATCATTTCCTCTCATGTTGTTTCAAATCTGTATCACTTTATTCTGTGGAACAGGTATATGGTATTTTGAAGAATATTTTGGTTCATACAATGAAAGTCAAATGTGTCCTAAACAACATTGGAACATGCCGACTTTCATTGAATGAACAAAACGGACATATTTTGAAAATAACTGTTCCCCAGATGAAAGAAAGTCATACAGGTTGAACAATGTGAGGGTAGTGAACTCTGTTTTGATGTTACGTGGAATCTATTAGTCTCTCCATACTGTAATTGGCTTTTTAGGTTGATTACCTGTACAGCACCAAATACCCACAATGTAGCATACTTGCATATGGACACAACTCATCATCGCTTTCGTCTTAAAAATCAAAGTGAAGCATCTAATAGCTTGATGAACTATGAGCCTTCCAAAACTCAAAACTTCTTCCCAAGTCCAAAAAGAACATTTACATGGACGTCATCCCAGAATCAAGCACAAAAACAAACAATGGCATTTTTTGTGTAGCATATAACAGAAGAGGCTGTTTACTTGAACTTCTGTTTATTTGTATACTGAGAGATACAGTTAAAATGTAGAACTTATCAGTATAAAGTATTTCTCTGATATGTAAAGCAGCAAAACAAGGTAACGCATTAACAGTTTATAACCACATTTCTTTATTTATCCTTTTGTTTTACAATTTAAATTCCTGTTACTGGCTTTGTTCCTTCCAATGTTGCTTTTGCTCTTTATTCTAATGGTAGAGTCTTTGGACTCTTACGGTATTTATGTACAACAAAGACCAGCGTGCAGGGAAGATCACCGTTGATGGCTTCCCAGTCCCACCTTACAGCCTTAAATGATTGAAGAAAAGAACGATAAAGTGACGGGAGGAGGAATGTAAGTGGCAAATGGAATTAATAATAATAAAAAGTATACAACCATCAGAAAGATGTTTGGAGTGTCTTACATCAAAGGCCTATGTAATTACTTCCTGGTAAGAAATAAAACATTGTGAATACCAAGATAAAGAGAAAAATGTTTTTTTAAAAAAGGTAGTGGAAGTGCCTCTAGGAGTGAGGGAAGAGGGTGAACCCATCCCTCTGTTTCTGCTAAATAAAGAGTATATTAATAGGAATACAGTGTATATATAGGTTATAAGGATCAGATCCACAAGAACAACAAAGCATTAATAAGAACAGTAATAATGAGAGATAATTTTATAACATAATGTCCTGTAGCATTACTTGTTGAAAAATCAAGTTTCTTTCTCTAAAAAGTTAATAAAATTCTTATGGTCAATTTTTAAGAATATATTCCCAACATTCTCATTGCTCTGTGCTTCACCAGCTCATGAAAAGTCGAATAGAAAAGGCAAGAAATGTTTAAATATGTGGAATCTCTTAATATATGGAAAACATAAATCAATGGCAATAATGTGCCTGTTGACTTCCCTTCCATGACCTTTTCCTTCATGGCTAGCCAATCAGAGGCTTTGGAATGACTCCAGTTTGACTGACAACCACTAAAGCCAATCATAGGACGAAAGGTTTCCAAATGGCAGCACGCAGTTCAGAGACCATCTCCAAAGGTTTTCAGTGCCTTAAAGCTCTGTGAAAAGTCACCAAAATGAAAACACCAGAAATAAGAACACAAAATATCAAAAATAAAAGTCCAAGTCTTCATTTTCACTTAAACTCGGTCAATGGAGGCCCGCCTCACAATGACCTGCAGTAACCCACGAACCAATTAAAAAACACCTGTGGTCAAACTACTGCCAATCAGGCCATATGAACAAAACTCAGTCTGAAAATGGATTGGGTGCCCTCATACATCCCGCCTTTCTAGAGACATCAGCAGCACTGTGACTTCACTGGCATATAGGGCAGGCCCACTAGTTTCAAAGTCCAAAGGAAGCCTAATGACTAGGATAATGCAGTAAATTCAAGAGTGTCTCTGTTTATGTAGGCAAGTGTTTGCGTGTGTCAAATGTAAAGTTTATAAAATCAATGTCACGTAAAATACTGAAAAGCTTTAAAACTCCAAAGTGTTTTGAGGCGTCTCCCCTCATCTTCACCATAGACATGTAAAATTTTGCTCTTGTTTTCTCTCTCTACGTCCTTCGCAGTCGGTCATAGCAGAGACAAGACAACAAATGTAGATCATGCAGATGTTGAGGGGAGACATCTGGTCTTCAAGCCATCCGTTTGCCCGCCAACCTCATCTGGTGGAGTCCTGTGAATCGCCAGCGTTTCTGGGCTCCTCTGGGCTGTTCTGCTCCCGCTCTCGTTCTCGTTCCACATCTCTTTCCTGAGGGTCTGCCCCCACATTCATGTCACTGATCGCCACCCCAGAAGGCCCCGGTAGCGAGGAAAGATCTGAAATGCCAGCCGATTCGACGGAGACTGCCGTTTGCATGATCTTTTGCCGAACTTCAGCGGATCTTGAGCTGTAAGCACACCTTAGTGGGGAAGATATCAGCGATATCGCGCCTGGAACGCAGCAGTAGCTTGAGCTATTGATCGGACAGAGAGAGGGGTGAAAGGGGAGAGGAGACAGCATTAGATGGAGACAGAATCTGAAAAGGAGAGGTTAACTACTATTGGACTATCCAGGATGCCCAACAGACTTTTTTGTGTTCGCATTTATGAGGAAAAACAATGTCACGGGACGTGACTGTTTGGAAGCGGCACTAAAACTTTAACAGAGACCTCAAACAGAAAGCACAAAGCCTTCTTCTTTAAAGTCAATTTCATTTTATATTAATTGTAGGGCTTGACAATAAAACGATAACGATAATTGTCGGGATATAAATTTTCTCTATAAAACAATAACAAGAGGCCGATAATTGTTCGATAATGTTTATGCGCCAAAAGCAGAACGAAACTCATTTGAACCGTGCAAGCCACACGGAGCATTTATCCGCTCGGCTCAAAGTCAAAGTCAAAACGGCAGCGCACTGAGCGCAGCGCGAGCTCACGCAGACTCGCACTCTGATCGTCTTTCTCACAAGATCCATGAGAGACGCTTGAGTTCAGTGAAGAACACAAATGTCAAGTGTAAACCAATGTAAAGGCAGATGAAACACCGCTGACAAAAAGGAGAAACAATGCGTGCAATGATACAGTCAGAATCTGAATTGATACTGAATCCATTTAGCATACCATGGATTTACTGTAAGGTTAGCCTAGTAATATTAACTGCACCATGAAATGTGGGATATACATATCTAATTGTATAATATTATTAATGTAGACAATGTATTAAATGACTAATGGAATATAAGTACAGTATTTAATAATGTATTTAACTGTTAGGCAACAGTTTTTCATACAAATACCACAGAAACCATTAAGTTATGCCATGATAGTGAAGTGCTAAGTTATAGGCTATACTATACCTGGTTATATCTGTGGTTATTATCTAAAGGCATGAGACTGGATGACAAATGGTTAATTTTAATAAAACTCAAACAGTCAGAATATTACTTTTTACCAAATAAAAATGTGGTCGTTACATTTAAAGAAAAAAAAAAAACTAGATGTTACTGTTTTTGTTAATGAACATAAATTTAAAGAGTAGTTTAAAAAACACAATTAACTCTCTAGTTTATACAACTTTCACTTAGGAGCAAAAATCTGCCTTTGAACTTTAAAGAAATAAAGATTTGACATATATCAAGATAATTATTATCAATATCGACTGATATAAAAAAAATTATCATGATAATTTTTTTGGGCCATATCGCCCAGCCCTAATTAACTGTATCTTAATTTTAATCAATGTCTCATCAACCAATTACCTGGATTTAATAAGTAAGAAGTAAATTTAGCAGACATTAAATGATCACAACACGAAGGCGCGCGAGTGAACTGAAGCCATGGGAAAACATAGGAACCTGTAGCCATGTCGATATTAGATTACCCTGGTAGTAATCTATAATAATCTCCAGAATTATTACATTGTTTGATACAATATTGTTTTATATGATATTATGCAAATGTGAATTTTTATTTTATATTGGTTTATTTATTATTACCATATTTTACTTGTATTTATATTATTTAAAGACTTAAGTTAATATTATGTCCAGTTTGGGCCTGTAAATAAAAGGGTATTATTTTTTGACAAAATGTGTGCGATTTCGTTTTTTAAGTACCATTTCAAGAACCATTTAAGCACTGGAACCGTTTAAAAAATACAGAGTAGGTACTGAGATCAGATAAACCCAAACAATACCCAACCCTAGTGGAGAGAGGAACGTGCTATCGCTTCACTCCAAGCTTTGATCATATCCCTCATCAGGCTGGATATACCTCGTCTTTCCTTAATTTAAGACCTATTCCATCAATTCAAACTAAAATTAAGACTTTTATAACATTGTTTGAGAAATGAAAGCCTATTTATGGCCTTAAAATGATGAAATGTGAATTAAAGACATTAAGGACAGACAGGAACCCCGCATGAAGGAAATCCGTCAGACTTGCAGCAATTAACGGAAATCTGTCGTAGAAACTGAGAACTTTAATGCCTGTAAAATATGCCGCCTTTATATTGTTTCTACATTAATTTGGAGATTGAATGATTGAAAAAAATAAGATTTTATAAAAATATATAAAACACTTCATTAATCGCTATTAATTATAGAAAAAATTTGCGGCAAATATTTCAGATAATTATGCTTATTCAACCAAGAAAAGAAGAAATAGTGAAATGCATTCTGAGATATTCATACTATATATTTTTAATTTTAAAAATGTTATTATACTGTGGGTCTAATGAATTGTTATTTCCATTGCATCAGATTAGTGTAGCGAATGATTTGTATTTTATTGCACTTATGAGCTTTATGTGCTGTCTGTGAGCTGTGTGGGTGGTACAGGACTCTATTCAAGTGTGTGCATTACCTGAAGGGAAAAAGCCATGCTCCTGGAATAGCTGCATGACAAGTGCTCTCCTCTGATCAAGAGTTCGCCTGAGAGAGGAGTAGGGCACCTTTTCAAACTCCAGCTCCCCAGTACATCCTCTCCATCTTTACCAGAGAGAGAGAAGGGTTATTATAATGTAGTTGAATCCATGTAACATAGGCTACAGAATCATGAAGGTTTTGTGGGTAGTGGAGTATTACCTGGCCTATCAAAGGTGAAAATTTCCCCCTCACACTTAGCAGCGCTTTTAGGTGTGCTGGGTTCTGAACTGCAGCTAGATCTGCGCGGCTTTTCCTTTTTGGAGAGATACGATCTTCTGTGGGCAGTCCAGGTCTGCATACAGGAAGTGGGATTGAGGAATAAGATGGTTTTTGATTTGATATGCAAAAAGAAATTAGCTGGCCCTGCATAGCTCATATATCTCAATAACTCATCAGTTGATAGAGAGATCTGAATGTTACTCTCACCGGTGGAGTTTTTCCCTCTTCCTGCGGTAGCTGCCCAGTATGGCTCGTGGGGAGGTGGCCAGACTCTGCAGGGTTGAGAGGGCAGCACCTCCTCTGGACGGAACTCTGGCAGCTCTGCGAAGCGCTCTTCAAAGTACACCTCCGACAGGACCCTGCACACATGACCAGTGACAAGACACTGAACAATCTGCACATGCAGTGGGGTCCTAAAGTCTGAGAATGCTGAATTTTTATTTTCTTTTTCATGTAAACTTGGATATAAAAATGAATGCAACTAATACATTTCTATATATATTTATTATACAATATTTCCAAGTCACCAATCAAAAGCTAATTGTGACACTTTGTGTGTGAACTCCTTTGTACGAGAATGCACTACTTCATGATGACCCAAAAACATTCCAAACTTCTTGTAATAACATAAAAGGTCTCTAATGTTGTTGTATGCCATTGCTTTGGCAAAGTATCTGCCAAACAAACTAAAACCAAAAGTGCAATATGGTTTTGTGCCCTGGAAATCCACATGATTAGAATTTTCTTGATGGGGGAAAGATTTCCACATGCGGATTTCGCATCAGGGTTCAAGTTGGTCACACGAATTTACCCTGTGTTGACCAATAGAAAGCTCCTTGGTTTGAAAGTGACTCCATTGGACAATGGACCTTATTGTCTGAGACATTTTATCAATATGACTGTGCTTTAAAGGTGCCCTAGAATTTGAAATTTAATTTATTTTGGCATAGTTAAATAACAAGAGAGTTTAGTATATGGACATGACATACAGTGAATCTCAAACACTATTGTTTTCTCCTTCTTGTTTAAATCTCGCTTTTGAAAAACAACCCTGAAAAATAGGCAAATTTCCACATAACACAGACTGTGATGCAACAGTCGGGCTAATTAATATGTACGCCTCCCAAACATTTGCATGCCAACCCATGTTCAAATGCCAGGCGAAACGTCCTGGTTGCGTGTGCAGCCCACCATTCCCTGAATGAGGGAAAGGAGGGCGTAGTCAACGAATCGAATGAATAGGGATTGCGTAAGAGAGCCAATGTGGTGGAGAATGTGACGTCAGCTCACTTGATCCTTCTAGCTAACGTCACATTCTCCACCACATAAGTTGAAGCTATGTATTTTACATTATTCATTAGTCATTGGCTAATAAAATCTTAGATTTTACTCGCCAGTGTGTGTGTTATATGCCAAGTACAAGTTTACCATAGATATATTTTCACTCGCTGAACACTGACTGAGTGCTTGAGTTTCGCTCTATTTGACATATCGTAAACTCTCATGTGAATGCGCTGACTGACATTTCTCTCACACACGCAAAGAGAGAGCGGAGATAGTCTTACACACCACGCAAAATCAACAAACTACATGTAAATGATATTCTTGTTTGTATTTTCCTGTCAAAATAACTGAGTTCAACTGGAATTATTCAGCTTTTACAAACAAGCAGAAGATATGCCGGTTTCTCCGGCAGTGGGCGGAACTAATGAGCAAACGGCAATTTTTTTTACAGTCTATGGTTGTAAATTGTCATTATTAGTAGTAGAATTAGTAGTAGATTTTTTTTTACAGAAACACTGAATCACCAACAATATCTTATGCACCACCACCAGTCCTTCAAATGGTGGACTTGAACCTTTAAGTTCAAGTCCTAAGTCTGGCAAATAACCCAAAAAATGTACTAGCCAATGGCGATTCTATTGCCACGGTGTGCGTAGAGGGTTGTTAGTACAAACAAATGGTGATTAGAGATACATGGAAATTGCTGGAAATAAATCACAGCAGTCTCAAGAAAAACAAGAAATAAAAACATTTCAGAAAAACATACTTGTCAGACAGAATCAAATGGTCGTTTAAGTGGTGGGGGGCGGGCCTTGACTTTTTTAGGTGGTGCATCTTTATCACTATGAGACTGAGGTGGGGCAGGATCTGACCCAGAGGGAGGAGGTAATGGAGAAGAAGGGTGGGAGTCCTTCCATTCAGCCTGAGGAGAGTAAAAAAACAGAATTGGCATTATCATAAAAAACAATTAATATATATATATATATATATATAGTATATATACACACATACAGACAGGGCTTTACATTTAAGTAGCTTTTATAAACGTGCCTTAGAAAAAAACATAACTGGTGTGCATCTTGAGAACAAAACAATTGACACTGATATATTTTAAGTTTCTTTCAACTCAAACATACATTTTAGACTGGGACAAGGCCTTGTCTGTGTTACTGGGGGAATATTTTGATATAATAAAAAATATAACTACTATTAATCATTCCGTTTATCATGTAGTTGACAGTCAAGTTAATGATCCTAACCTCCTTAGCGTTTGCTTCTTTGCCACGTCCACTATGTGTACCACTTTCCGCTACGGAGTCTGTGGACCCCTCCTCTGGTGGAAGAGTTGCAGGAGAGCTCGTCTCAGATTCCTTGTCTATCTCAAATGAGAACCGACTACCACTCTCTTTATCTTTCTCTCGCTCTCTCTACTTTCTCCCTGTCCCTCTCCTTGTCTCTTTCTTTGCCTCTCCCTCCTCCATCATAACTGCCCACTGGGATGTTGGCCACTGTGGCTTTCACTTTCTGAGGAGGCCTTGCTGTAATCAGTTTGGGAGTACCCGGAGCACTGCCTGTTGAAAGAGAAAAGAGGGACTGTGTAGTTATGATGTTAAAGAGGACCTATAATGCTTTTTTTCTTTTAGTGTGTTGGCGTTTTAGTCATGAAACAGGTCTGAAAAGTTACAAAGCACAAGAGAGTTATTCTCTATATCAGTAAGCACTTTTTCTGAAGAAGGGTCTGAAACTATACAGTCATACAGACCCAAAAAAACAAAATCAAGACTGTAAAATGGTATACTATGACCTCTTTAAAGTCTATCATACCAGGATGAGAGGGTTGAGCAGGGCTTCCAGGCTGCAGTGGCATTGAAGTGCCCTGTGGAGGCGCAACGGAGCTGCTACTGCCCTTACTTGGGACCTGGAACTGTTTGTCAGGCTGTCAAGAGAGAGATCTTCTCTGTCTGTCTCTCAGACGATGGCGTGTAAACCTGACTGTCCGTGTGCTGCCGGTCCAGCGTTCTCTCCTGGTGCAACTGTCTCTCAGAATGTGCAGATATGTTCCCCTGCCTATCCAAGGTTACAGAGGTCATGGCGTTTGGTGTTGTGTGTTTCAGGAAGGATGTGTGAAGATGGGCCAGAGGTACCGGACACAGTGTACACCACACTTGGAGACACAGTCGCCATGAGACACCACCCCAGTTGCCAAGGTCACATTTGTTAGGGTGTAGATGGCGGTGATGGCAGGAGCGTGAGGGGCGCTGGGAGACTGGACCGGGGCCAGCAGTGACGGCTGACCTAGGGAAACAGAAGACAATACACTTTACAAAAGTTCAATATGCAAATTAACACAAAAAGTACGCAAATATTATTTTTTATTTATTATTATAGTACTGATTAGGCCCTTCTTGTGTATTTTTGCAATCATTTGATTGATGATTTGTTTGAAAAAGTAAAATACTGAAATTAAAGGGATACTCACACTTTTTTGGAAATAGGCTCATTTTACAACCCCCAGAGTTAAAGAGTTGAGTTTTACCGTTTTCAATCCATTCAGACGATTTTTCTGATATTTAGAAGAATATCAGTAACCCAGGGTTCCAGACTGTGACAAATATGGTCGCAAATGCGGACCATTTTTTGAGAATGTGCGAGTTAAATTTTTATGTGGTCGCATGTGTGCGAGTGAGACGCTCGGGCGAACAGAAACGCCGATGTATGAGCTGCTGCAGTCCATAACTTATGTTTATAATAACGGGATAGGCTACATCATGAATACCATTTTCTAAACCGTGTTTTTGACTTACCCTGAATCACAACGGTATGCCTATAATAAGTGTTTATATTCGGACTGTTTTATCCTGGGGTCAACGCGGATACGGAGTTGCCCAGTGCCTGCGTGACTCACCATAGACATTAATAGAGAGAAGTGGCTCCGGCTAAAGTGTTCTTCCGCAAGACACGGTGCGAGTTTATTATTGACAACGTAGACGTCACGCGCATTGCACACTGATAAGTGAGAACGTGTCAATTACGAAATTCACGAATTAAGGCATATAAAAAATTAAAAATGTCTCACGAAACCAGCGTGCCCCTTCCTACGTCTTTCAGCGGGTTAAATGAAGTAATCGCTCAATTGAGGAAAGGAAATTATTATAAAATGCAGAAGGTAAGGATGCGAGATTTTTGTTACAACTATAAACTTTGATAATGAAAAATCTGTATTAGCTTATTGTAATAATCTAATCATTTAAAAATAATGTATACGTTTGAATGTTTAATAACTTTTAAAGGATAGAGAGATGATGCTGATAGAAAGATGAAAATAGATAGATGGATAGATGGATGGATGGATGGATGGATGGATGGATGGAATATGAATTCAAATGTTAAATAGATCTGTATATAATTCAAATGTAAAATGCTTAAAATTACAGATTCAAATTACAGTCCAAAATCCATGAAAATCCTGAAATTTGGCAATGATAATTAATATATTACAGGTGTTTATGTTGCAACCCAGAAAGCCTTTGCTAGCTTTGGTCCATTGAGACCACTATTCATCAGCATGCAATGATTAATGCCATGGCATGTAGCCAAGAAAAAAAAAGGTAAGACCAAGATCATATGCTGGTGCAACCAACTGAGAAAGTTGGTAGCACCAGTGCAGACCAGTGGAAAAGTTAGTCTGGAGCCCTGCAGTAACCAGACAGTTTCTGGTCTCATTGACTTCCATTAAGTGAGGAAAAGAATATACTATGGAAGTCAATGAGACAGTGAGGGAAAGTTGCTTTATTATTTATAAAGCTTGCTCAACTTTATTTCAGCAAGAATGCATTAAAATTGATCAAAAGTCACAGTAAAAAGTACAGTGTTACAAAAGATTTATTTAAAATAAATGCTGTTCTTTTGAACTTTTTTATTGAGCAAAGAACCCTGAAAAGGTGCATCACGGTTTCCACAAAACAATTTAGCAGAACAACTGTTTTAATGATTTATAATAATAATAATAATATCATTTTAGAAGGATCATGTGACACTAAGACATTTAAATAGAAATACATTTATTTATTCCCTGATTCAATTATATTGATTATAAGTCAACTGACCTGCAATCAGTGGCTGCACTAAAGTTTGTCCTGGATGAGCGATCGCTGCAAAGGTTGCCAAGGGTGATTGCACATAAGTAGATCCAGGTGTTGCTGGAGCTGTTTGAGAAGAGGAACCTGTTGTGGTAGAAACTAATGGCAAAGGAGAAGAAACCCCAGGAGTGGACTGTACATAAGTGATTCTGTGGGAGAAAAAAATAAAAAATTCACAGAAACCAGATTTTATAGAGAGAGCAGCAAGGCAGGGTTATTCTCTCAGTGCTGCAGCACTTCAGCAGTGTAGGAGTTGTTAAAATAAGAGTGGGGGAGATGTTTGTGCATATGCGGCTAGGTGAGTATAAGTATGCCTGTAGAGTGTGCGATCTACCTTGTTGGTGGGGGCGGTAGCAGCACAGGTCTAAGACGGGGTAGAGCCTGGGGCGACCACTGTAGCTGTTCCCATAGTAACAGAAAATGGGCTCCTGGGTTGCGCTGGTCCCGTGGAGGGGAGTTGTGACTGGACGACAGGCATCGGAGCAATCTGAATAATCTAGACAGAAAGGAAACAGGAAAACATGCTGATTAATACAGGTACTTTATTCAGTGTAAATTTGTTGTATAAGAATTTCCCATTGCAGATCTCACCTTGCTTCCTGCCTGTGCTCCATTCTGAACAGGAAGAGGAGGGGCTACCAGGGGAAACTGGTGAGAGGGGGCAGAAGCAGCCCTCACTGTTGCCATGGGAACCAGCATCTTGCCCTGCAAGACTGGTGACTGTGTTTGCACTGCAGGAGGGGGGACAGAGTGTTTAAAATAATTGGGTCTTGCCGACTCTCTTATTTGGCATAGCCAACATAATGATACAATGTAATAAAACAATTAGAGACAGTTTCACACATACAGGGTTGCAAACCCATTTTTATATCCAAGTTTACATGAAAAAATAAATAAAAATTCAGCATTCTCATACATGCGAACAACCCCAGAAATGTCCTGGAATAAGAAATTGTGACATTACCAGTGCATCGGAATTAAATCCCTCTGATAATACTTCATAAAGCTGTCTACACTGCAAGTGTAAATTGTGTGTCCGTAGTATTCAGTTGACATGTTTCCATTTATGACATGCTGCAGAGGTATTTCGGCCACTTTAAACACCTCGTCTGTCTCAAATAAATTTATTTTATTATAATTTTATAATTGCTTAAATTAAGCCCAGAGTATACTTGTAAACATGTATGTATGCATAAAGTGTGCGCCAAAAATTTAAACATCAGCTTAATACGCACACAGGACAGACATACTCACCCTTAGCTTGTATATGTGCCTACAATGTTTTTCACTAATTAGTTTGTCCACAACATGTCAACATTAGCCCAGCGCAGCGCGCTGTTCTGTAAACATTCTCCTCCAGCTCAGGCCAACTGGCTATGTGCCCATGATTAGCTCCTTTCAGACTTCTTTATTTCTTTAAAGGTGATGTATGTAGTTCCTGCGGCACTAGTGGCACCTATGCTAAAACTGATTTGTTTTTCGCTCGTATTTGTGCGCGTGTTTGTGTTCTCTATAGCAGCTTTTCCACTGTTCGGGCCAAACACATTCTTCGTCTGTTTAACCGTTCTATTCTATGCCGGTTTAATTTTCCACAGTGAGGCTGATAAGCAGAGCTCTTATGAATGTAATGGGCGTGGGCGGCAGTGGCACGGTGGTTTATGTAGGTGCCGTCTACAAGGTTGGTGGTTCAATCCCTGGTTCACATTAATTGAAGATAGTTAATTTCATATCAGCAACATAAATTCATCAACTAACCATTCAGAGATGCCCTGTTGCATTCTACATGTTGTCACTTCTTGACTGACTCTGTTTCAACATTAAAAGTAGAAACAGTTTCTGTCATTTTTGTGTGTCTGTGTGAAGAAATTGCAGCTGCTAACACACACAAGCTCCTGAAACCCCACCCTCATTTGCATTTAAAGGGAGAGGCACAAAATGGTGCATTTTTGCAAACCCTCAAAAGTGACAACTTTAACACGCTATAAAAAATATCTGTGGGGTATTTTGGGCTAAAGCTTCACACACACACACACTATTAGGGACATCAGAGATTTATTTTACATCTTGTGAAAATGGCAGTCTCTTTTTTCTGTAGTCACTCCGAAGTCTGAACGAAGTCTTTTGCATTTTACAGCGGGTGAATCTGTTGTCATTGGTGATTGTCGTTTGCAGTGTTGGGGAGTAGTTAACTACAAGTAGCGTAGCAACTAACTTAACTACATTTTCAGTAGCTTGGCAGTAGCTCAGTTGCTTTTTAAACAGTGTAGCTTTTCCAGTAGCTAACTACTTTTTGCAGCAAGTAGCGGTGTAGCGCGAGCAAAAGCTACATTGCTACATTGTCGAGCCTGCGCGAATCAGTGCAGATGCAAGGATATTCTTCTTCTTGTTAGATTACAAACTGAATTTTTTGCCATTACTGCCACCTGTTGTTTAATCACGCATCTTGCGGCTGACGGTTCAGACATACAGAAATGGGTTGACACACCCATATTATGATTATATAGCAAGACGTGACGTCAGATTTGGAGGATGGAGAAACAACTAACGTTAATTACCCATGGCTTTATTTGTCCAAGTTCAATCAGTATTTTTAAGAAAATGTTCTAAATGCAATTTACGTTAGATGTATATTTCAGTCAGAGATATTTTAGTGTTGTGTGTAATAAATAAATACTCTTTGAAATCGTAATTGCATTGCCTTGTTTTAAACACTAAATATTTTACTTAAAACATTCCTCAGACATTTATTCAGTTATTTATAATATACGTTGTTCAAAAAGCAAAAGTAGTTTCAATGTATCTAGCTACTTTTTGATTGTAACTTGTAGTGTAGCTAACTACTTTTCTAAATGGGTAGCTTGACTGTAGTTAAACTACTTTAACTTACGAGTAGCTTGTAGCTTGTCAAACTACAGTTTCAGAGTAGCTTCCCAACACTGGTCGTTTGAACCTTTCTGGATCCGCCATTAAATTGGTAAGTTTAATTATAACAAGTGCTGTGAGAAAAGGCTATAAATCTCCACCTCCAGCATCCTCACATGCAATATAGCTTATACTAGCCGAGACTCCTTTATGTGTACAGATGTGATGTAATGACGCAAAGACATGTCTGAATCTCCCACGGAAATCCACCAGTACCACAGGAATTAAAAACAATATTACAAGCTTATCGCTTTGAATCGAGCCAAGTCAAGCAGATAGTTTTGAACACTGGCTGGTTATGTATTTTCTAAAATATGTATTTTGGATAATTTTTAACCCAAAAAAAGCTACAGACTGCAGCTTTAAACATAAAATAAGGCGTGCGACTTATGCCTGTTCTGACTTGTCCAATTTTCAGCATCAATTTTGCATCTTGCATCAAAATCTTGTCTATTCATTGTATGAATTTAGTGTAGTGTACCTAAAATAAAAAGAGTTTTATACACAGGTTTGTGGCTCTTAATTTCTTTGTATTAATTAACCACTTGTAAACTTATGACCACTGTTTGTTTTTTTTTATAAATATAGGATTTGTATTACATCTACATTCATTATAGGCAAATCGAGAATCGAATTGAGAGCTTGCGAATCGAAATTTAATCAAATTTGAACATCTGAATCGAGTACCCAGCCCTACTAATATGGCAATGTATTTAAAACATATTGAGTTTTGTTTTATTAAATGCATGTATCCTCACCTCTGGCTCCTGGGTTAACAACTCCCACAGCAGGACTGGAAGACGTACCCCGACTGCTTCCCGTTGGCCAGTGAGGGGTGAGTGGGCAGAGCTGTGGGTAGGGTGAAGATACTGGTTGGCTGACTGGCCTGGTGAGGGGAGGGGCTCTTGGGATTGTTGGCAGAGAGGGTAGGGAGAATGTACTGGACCTGTGTTATCGGTTTTTGGCCTGACGAAGGCGGTAATGAGGTAGAGGGGAGAATGTGCGACTGCAGCACGGGCAGAGGCAGCGGACCGTTACTATGAGTAAACGATGCCGGGAGAGGCAGAGTTTTGTGGAGGAGGGGTGACAAGCTGTACAGCGGGTGGAGCCTGGAATGTGCCTCCCAAAACTAGATTGGTCACCAGGCCCCCTTGACCTGCTGATGCACTAACAGGATTGGGCGATGATGAGGAATAGTACCCACCCCCTCCAGCAGAAGTTGTTGCCATGTTTCCTGTGGCACCAGGACCAATGAAAAGCTGTGTCTGGGGAAGAGCGGGTTTTCTGTCATGTGGGGACTTGCTGGCGATAGGCACTGGCGTGCTGACCACAGGACGCACAACATTAGTGACGACAGTGGACGCCACTCTCACCGCTCCAAGAACTGATGACACTCCCCCGCCAGAACTGACCAGGATGGATTGACCTGCAGAGGACTGGGACACACCTCCTTCACCTTCCCTTCGCTCTCCATCACCTCCCTCGATTGTTCGTTTTCTTTCGAGGAAGTGTCGCTGAAAGTGTCTAGAAGAGGGGTAGGAGGAGAGAGACACGCTCCGACCATGACCGGGGCCGTAAGCCGAGGAGCAAATCACTGGAGCAAAAACTCTCTGATGAAAAAGAAAAAGAGAAAAGTGGCACGTATGCAAAAAAAAAAACCATCAATATGCCAAAGGCAGCAGGCAAATGCAATGACACAGATATTTTACCAGTTAATAAAAATACTGTGTAATGGCCTTCTTTAAACTTCATTAATAATTCACTTTGGAAAAAAACTCAAGGACTACAAGCAATTTCCTAGTTCTAACAGAAAGCAAAGCGTTCTACATATCACACTATTTTGCTGAGTTTATCTGGACAGCTCATTATGAAATCAATACCCACTGCACTGCACACTGCACTGAAGCTCTTAATGCATGTACATCAGTGTTTACATTGGTGAAAGCATTAGAGAGAGTGCAGAAACTGAGTTGCAATGGTAAGATCTTCATTCAATCAACAGACTGTCATTGCTTGCTCAATAGCTGTAGTATTACCCATCAATAGCCAATTGGCTAATAAATTGTTAAATTTCACATGCCAGTTTCAGAATTAGAGTAGTATAAGTTTATATCACAGATATATTTTTTAAAGAGCGTTAATGCAATTGATTGCAATGGCAGTGTATTCAATTCACCGTAAACTGTATTGTGAAGTATTGCTTTCACTGTATTGTACGGTACTGTGTTGCTTAGCCGAGACCAATCTGTGTTTCTCTCACAAACGCAAAGAGAAAGTGAGAGTCTTACGCGCAGAATTGATGCGCTACATGTAAATTATATTCTTTGTTTTATTTTTCTGTTAAGTTCATTTTGGAATTATTCAGCCTTTAAGGACAAGCAGAAGCCACTGCCGGTTTCTTTGGTAGTGGGTGGAAATAATACGCAAGTGCTCACCTATTACATCACATCCCTTTTTTGATTTCAGGAAATCAGTTCACTTTAACTATTTGGACAAGCAGTTTTACCCTAAATTGGTAAAAGATTTAAAAAGGTCAAAAGTAAAAGATGACAAAATGTTCATTTTTGTGTGAATTATCCCTTGAGGAGCACATTGTTGTGCAAATTAACACACAGATATAAAATATGTGAAATGGTACCTTGCGTTCTCCTTCATCCCCAGATCCATTTTCACTGTCACTGTCTGTCACCCTCTCCTTACACTTCAGGTCAATAGAGCTACCCGGATATGAGTCCTCTGAATAAGACATGACAATAGCAAACAATAACTGTTACAACAGAATGGCACAATTGCTAATAAATAATAATAAAAGGAAATGTACATCTTCACTTAATAATGTATTTTAAAGACCCTTATGGAATCAAGGACCAGAGGAAGTGTCTCAGAAAAATAAAAGTCTGACTCACCAATGACATCATCATCCCCCTCTTCTTCACAGATGACCATACGCTCGTCATCGCTTGTAATGTCCTCACTTACCCCCCTCTGAGTCTGAGAGAGAGCACCCGCCTTGCAACCTGACCACCATCGCCACACATCTAAAAATACAGAAAGAGTTAGTTGAGCATGAATCTCTGAAAATGTGTCACTTGCACAAGTGGGCATCTAATACCTGTGCGAGCTCAGCGAGTGCCTGTGGATTGCTTCTCTCGCTCCTCTCCAGGTTGTGCATGGCGCTCTGAGAGAAGGCACGAGGACGGGGCAATGACTATGTCCTTCACCTCCGCCTCGGCTCTGATGACGCTCACCATGCCAGACCCCACACCTTTAAGCTCCATCCCCATTTGAAACAGAAGGAGGTTCTGAAATAGAAGAATTTAATATATATATTGTGCATTCACAAAGGAAAAAATACACAACAGGTCACATGTGCACATCCATTTTTTCCCTTTTCAATGTAAAAGGTCTGCAAAGTTTTAAAGATCAAAGAGCATGATAAATAAAGTTATTGTCTCCCAAAAGAAAGAATCAATTGTGAATTCCGAAATGAGCCGCCAGTAATTCCAGTCTCACTTAATTGACCTGCAATAATGCAACACATTTGCATAATTCCCACCTATGGTCTTCATGGTCTTGCAGCTTGTTGGTGCATGGTGTATGTCAAGAAGACGCTGTTTTTTGCACTACAAGAGCATTTTCTCTTTGAAAACACTTCCAAAGAATGATGTTAAGAGTCAGTACTTAACATTACCACAGAGATACAACAGCAGTTTAACCTTTTGACAATTGTTTCTCAAATCTCCACAAGGTTAACACGGGATATGCAAATAAGTAGTTTTGGGGTTTATATTGTGTAGGTCTCCGGCTAACCCACATTCATAACGTCTTACTGAAAATCTTCTGCTAATCAGCCATGGGCCACTGTTACCTAAAACTGTGCCAATTAATGCAGATTGTCTGTTATTATTACTACTTTGAGTAATAACTGAGGATGGAGCAAGATTTGTTTTACAAACTTTGTTACATCAGGTAAATCACGTTAGTGCTTGGCTAACGTATGCACTGTTATTGATACTGTTAATATAACATTTCCCACATAAGCAATATATTAGCGGTTTGCTGACGGACATACACTTGTTAATGCTGATGTAGAGGAATTACAATTGCAGCATCTCATAATGTATGACAAACTGATTAGAGTATCACTGAGAAATGTCCAGCTGAATTCGTCCTTGTGATGGAGGTTTGGGTTAAACAACTAGATTTTCAAATAGATTTCACAAATTGACTGTCTTTACAGTGTGTACATTTGTTATATTGTAATGGCCATTTCATTTCTGACATGCGCTGAAAGAGATAGACCAATCACAACAATCAGAGCAGAGCAGACTTGTGGAAAAGAGGGATTTAAAGAGACTGAATCTTTGGACAAGTCATTTTAGAGTCTGAGAGATGAGGTAATGTGCATGTATATTATGAGAAAATTATAGTGTTTTGTGACCTTTGATGCATGTAAACCTGTTTCACGAGACCTCCAAAACAAAATTACCGTTATGAACCTTTAATTTAGCATAATAGGGGCACTTTTTAGTTGTTGATCATGTATATAAAAACAAAATAATAAAAGTTTATTGCAAAAAGTGCATATATACACAAACAATGAATTAGTTTGAGAATATGGCTGGGGAGACTGACTCTGTTTCACCATTCACAGTGCTTCATGGGAGTGGGTGGTCGCCTAGAGCTCTTTTGGTGCATTTGCACTACACAATTCTGACTGGTGCAGATTTCTTGGCACAATCATGGCTAGTGTCGTCTTTCACCAGGAATTGTGCTGCTAAATATGAGTATTAAAAAAATAAGCTGTGGGCTGATGGCTTCAACAAAAGCATTTACCATTGATTAACAAACTCATAGCTCTCAGTAGGTTATCGTTAAAAATCAGTTCCCCTTTGGAAAAATGTATGGGATTTTTACTTCTGGAACCCGAACTGTTCAAGAAGTAGACAACAGGCAGAGACCACACTTGCTCTAATAGTTCAGCACTGTATCTTACATTTCTTGATCATCTATAATCTATATGCATTTTATGCGTTGAAAAAACATGTCAAATGATTTAGCTTGAAGAATGACTAATCTACAAATCAAACCTAATGTTTTGCCAAGTATGCCATCATTTTTCCCAATCTAATGCAAGTTTTTGAGATTCTTGGAAATATTGAATATAAATATATAATTTGCAGCTATCTTTTTATAATTGAAAAAAAAAAACTTACTGATGCAAAACAAAATCAGCCAAATGATAAGTAAAATCCTTATTTGTGAGCCCTGAAGCAATATACTATTAAAATTCAAAATCCTTTCAGCTATTAAAAAGGCTTATCAAAATATTGAACCAATTAGATCACAATTACTTTAAAAAGTGCATCAGTTGTGAAACTATAATTCATATTAACACAGTGCACAGTGACGGCTGCACTGCTCGTCCTGTTCCACACCTGTGGTTTCTGACATGCTCCTCTCACGGATGTCTTTGCCCCCTGGAACACCACGTCCATCGCTGCTGGATTTCTTTCTGTCCTTATTACACCATTTCCAGTCAGGATGTGCCTTAAAGTGTGCCTCCTTCACCTGTGAATGAATGGCAGAAACATTTACAAAAGGCTGGATTAACTCAATGGAGCTTATTTAGGAGTCTAAACATGCATATCTGCAAATGTAAGCGTTCGAATAACCTGAAATGCGAGGTCGTGATATTTTTGTTTTTCTTTGGGTCCCAAGGCATACCACCACTCTCCAAGTATCTTGCTGACAGTGCGGTTGTCCTGGTTTGGGTGTCTCTGATGAACTAGTGCACGATGCCGCTTGCTGAAGATCATGAACGCGTTCATGGGTCTCCGATGTGGTCTTTCTCCCTCTGTAAAGAAAGAGTCAGAAGGAATGAGTGAATGTGTCTGTGCAAGAGAGTGAGACTGTGCAAGCATGTACTATTGTTCAAAAGTTTGGGGTCCGTATGAATTTTTTTGTCAATGAAGACTTGTACATTGTTACAAAAGATTACAAATTTCATATAAATCCTGTTGTTTTAAACTTCCTTTTAACCTAAAAAAAATGTTTTTGGATTTTACAAAAAAAATTAAGCAGCACAACTGCTGGTAACGCTTACTTTTACAGTACAGTACTTACATGTACTTAGAGTGTACTTATCTAGAAAGTACTGGCTAATATAAGGTAAGTACAAGTGTTAGGGGTAGGTTTAGGGTTAGGTTCAGGGTTAGTACCCAGTAGTTGTAATTACTATAATAAGTGCAAAGAATGTACATGGGTAACAAGACTGTAAAAGGAAGCATTACCCAACTGTTGTCAATATTGATTAAAAAAAAAAAAAAATATATATATATATATATATATATATATATATATATATATATATATATATATATATATATATATATATAGTTTCTTGAGCGCCACATTAGCATAAATGGCTGCTAAAAATTTATAAATTACATTTTAAAATATATTAAAACACAACCACATTAAAAAGTCAAAGAACGTCATATCGTCCCTAAACTTTTAAATGATAGTGTACATGTGTAGGCATTCACCTTGCCAGGACTGGTTTTGTCATCTTTGGGCAATGCACTGAGGGACTGAGATCTACGCTTTCCAGGAGATGCAGAAATTGGCGGATCAGGAAGAACATCGGGGAAAAACCTGAACACAAAAATCACAGTTAATATTAAATGTTAACAGAGGAGGAGAATCAGTGGGGGACCCAGCAGTATGTGTTGATTATCCCAGTATAATATTATATACTGATATTTTCCCATCTACCTCTACTATACATGTAATCAGTTCACTCTGAAACAATCTCAATTTCTTGCTTACAAGGAATATCTTTCCTCACATAACAAGCATAACTACAAAAGAAGCATTTGATCTAAGAGGCCTATTTTAAACGCTTTAAAAGCATGAGAACCCTCCATCATCATTCGAGTTATTTTATTATTTGCAGAAACATTAGAGTAATGTATTTCTACTTGCATGCACATGATTTTTAAGATGGACTTTTCTATTATATAAGCATTTTGGTATTAGTTAACTGATAATTATTACATTGTCACAACCGTACTGTGAACCAAAACAGGCTCTAAAAGATCCTCCACTTTTGCAACCCTCAGGGCGCTTCAACTGTGCCGTGAAACAATACAGCAGAAAGCACCGAGCCAATTACTGAAAACTGCAATGCACAGTGTCAATGAGCTACTGCTTTGCAGCCCACTGCCAAGACAGAAAGCACAGAGCTGCACAGAGCACATCTGTAATATCCAGTGTACAATATTAAAGAGATGGATGCTTCACAAATGTCAATAACACCTTAATGCAAAGATAACACAATAAGCTTAATGGGTAAAACGCATTTAGCAGGAACTGTAGATGACTTGATGATTACACATCAAGCAGAATTTTATATGTATAAAGGGAGAGAGAAAAACAAGAGAGAGAAGTGTATTCAAATGACAGTTCATTAATGTAAATGTTGCTGTCATTCATACACACAGGATAAAGTGGAATGCTTTTGTTCTCCCTCTCTTTTTGTGGAGCCATTATACAGCTCTTTCCACAAAAGTAATACCAGCTACAAACACATTCAAACAGAATGACGCATCTCACACTCAACACACTCTAGACCACTCACGGATCATCCACGTCACTTTCTGTTTCACTTGTCAGGTCTCTCTCGCTCCACATCCTTCTCTCTCTCCGGGGGCAGTTCATCAGTGGAGGGTGTGGGGCGTGAGGAAGGGTTATGTGCTCCCTCTATAATCTCCTTCAGCACTGACCCGCTTTGAGACTCTGAAAGTGAAAGACGAGTTATTCATTACAGCATCTTTAATGAATCCCTCCAATCTGGGCAACCTCAGGGGTCAATCGATGCACTAGGTAATGGCTAAATTACAGAGGCTAGAGTTTCAGAGAGTCACTGCAGATGTGACAGGGGAGGCCAAATACAGAACAGAATACGGACCATCCCAGGAAATACACTCCCAAATGTTTTTAGCATCGGGCCACACGTTCTTTTTTTTATATTCGCAAAATGATAACAAGGTAATTTTGGAATCAAACAATGTCTGTACAAAGTAAATTACCTTTCTTCAGAGAAGCTGTCTGCGGATGACTGACAGTTTGTTGGCCCTCACCAGGTTGTGCCGATGGATCTGATTGGGTGGGTGCCAGGAAAGGGACCAATGAATGCCAAGGAAACACTGGAACCTATCTGGGCTCAACATTAGTCCACACTACAGAAGAAAATAGCAGGCATTATTCATTCAAGTGTTAACACCAAGAAATAAACCATATCAATAGCCAAATCAAAGCCCTACAAGCCACATAAATGACTAGATGTATATAATAAATATTGTACCATTGGCTGCTTGGGAAAAAAAAGATGTCTCAATATTTATATTGACGATATGTACACAATTTAGTGTCACTCTCCATAATATCTAAACCATTAGTAATTTACAAAAGCCATCAAAATAAAATGGGAGGAGCAAGGATAACGGATCAGAAACATCTCATATTATTTAAGATGGGTAAATAAGTAATATTACCCATAAGTTAAGTTAAAATAAGTTAGTAATAGGCAAACAAGTAATATTATTTATGAAAGCTATCATGTTGTTAAATCAACATATAAATATTTGAATATTAAAGAGTAAACCGATGTTCATTCAGGCTCTAATTTTGTTTACAAGGTCATACATTACAAAAAAGTCTGACTGTCATGAATACAGTAAGTGCATGATATGAAGAAAGTGAAGTATTTGGGGACCAAAAACACTTCAAAATAATATGAATCAGGAACAGAACATTTTGTGATGCAGTAACAACTGCAATGCCACTATCTTACTGCAAAGCTGTTCATTTTTCATTCTATAAGGGGAAAAAATTCAGACACGTTGAGTAATAATGACTGACCAAACATGCTGAGTCCTTGGCGAAGATACTGCGGGCTTTCCGATGAAAACATGGTTGAGTTTGAGGCTTGAAATGCTTTTTTTTTAAAGAAACTTCACAAACATGTAATATTAAATAGAAGTACTGTTTCAAACGTGCATCTGATGTAAGGTAAAAACAAGTCCTTGCGATTAAAAATGAAGTATCCACATGATGCTTTTCCCGAGACAGGTGATGTTGAGTCCAGCGATGAAAATACGCGGCCATAATCGATGCTGCCAGCATCCGTCTACTGGAAGTTCCAGGTTGTCGATACCAAATGTTCTTGTTATGACATGCCGTACGGTGTAGCCACACTAATCTTTAGTTCATGATCGCGTCCTTCTGTTTTTTCTGATTCTTGGCTCAGACACCAGATCATATTCGAGTAAAAATGATGACAACGTGCTATCAGGTATCGCACAGAAGAAGCAAGGCGCCGCTACACCACCAGGCACGCGCAGATTTGACAAATTCACGTTCTTGGCGTTAAAACACTTTCGGGTACACCAGTTACTATTATATAGACTGCTTCGTTTCGAAATGCGGAAACGGGTTCGGTTTATTGGACGATGTATCGTTTATTTTTGGTCCTGTTTGCCCCCTCCTTGTCCGAAGCTTGTTTACATTGACGGAGAGCTGCGGGGATGAAGGGTTAAGTAGGCCTCTCAGTCATCCTCGGGCTCGAGTAGTGCAACAGTCTGCGACCTGAGCTCACCTCAGGCCCAGGCGGGCATACATGTGCAAGATTACGATTAATTGTTCATTCGGCAAAAAACACATGTATAACAATAAAAGAGCGGGATACAGGCATTAGATAACCCAATGCCTGAAAATGTGAACATTTCAGTAAAATCGTCGCGAAAATGGGAAGCCCAAATTTGCCAAATTAGCAGGTTAGCATGGTCATGGTGCTGACTACACCCGCAGTACGAGTGTAATTTATTCTTTGGGTTGCGACACACAACGGAAGCGAATTTCTATTTAACTAAATATAATATCCTTCAGGGCAGGGAAGTGATATGTATCAATGCTTATTAATAAAAAAGGCCATGTAATACACATCTGTCTTTTTCACGTGGCCACTATTCTCTCCTTGGCTGTCAGTGCACTTTATCAGATCCACATCCTGTTTCACTTCTGATCCAAAATCCATCAGTTTGGCGTACATAGCCTGGTTTCCCGATTAATATCTGATTGACAAACGCATAATCACATCCAGCATAGCATGAAGTAAACCGCGACTCATTCTGTACTACCACTTTGGTTTAGGGGCTGCATGTGGGAGATCTGGACCTGAGTTTCAGCAGCTCAGTTCCAGATGAGTCCGTTCCCTCGGGAACGCCCCTGGTATCGCATCCGCACCGCCGGGCGCTACAACAGAACCTGTCCTCATGTCACGGCGCAAAACTGTAGCACTACACCAAAACACCCAGATTTAAAAAAGGGAAGAAACCAGTCCGGCAGTGAGATACTACACAAGCCAGAGACAGAAATAGGCAAGAAACACCTGACCAACAATCATTAGTTACACTGTAGTAGCACTGTAACGTTAGCTGTTTGTTGTAATTACTGTTCGTGATGCACAAAAAATCTTTTTTATTCTAAATTTTGAGCTGGCCTACGTGCCACTGAAATGGTATATACTTTGCTATAAATACTAAGTTCAGTTCGCCACACAATTCCACTTTTGACTATATCCAGAATAATAGCAGCATCTCATATTGTCAAAGAAAACGAAACCCCTGTAGATTGTACAACCGCACGTCGATCCTCTAATCCTTAACGCGAAGAGCATCGTATTTTCTTGCTCTCCTTTATCCTACACTTTTCCTCTGGATGGTTTATTTTGATCAAGTTCAATCTGAATCAGTATTAAAAACGAAGCACGTTTCCCTTAATCTGAATTCTAGTTGCAGCGACTTCTCTTGTTAAATGCCCGCTCCGACACCCCTCCCTCGCACACACCCCGGCCCCAATAAGTCTCATCCAAAGGGCTAATCGTGTAGTAAACTCCTCGCCTTCGGCTCTGACACACTCGTGAAACTAGTAAGAAATCCACTAACATATGACTGCGCGAAACGCCAAACTCCGCCGTGATCTAACCCGCTACGGACAACGGCGGGAAATACAAAACAGAGAAGAAAAGCTGGTCAGAGATGATCCGGCGCAGTGCTGTTGTGATGAAATGACGGGTTTTAATAGTACGAACAGCCCCTAAAGTCCAGCGCGATTCTCCTGCACCAGGGTCACTTTCCGATCCGAGGCGACCCGCGACGGCTCACGCGCTCCTCTCTGCTCGCTCTGTAGGTGCTCGTAGTAAAGAAGCCGTTGTCTCATAACATCACTCAGTTGGCCACGACTCTTCCCTCGATTTCGCTCTCCTCTCTCATTTCGTAAACCCTTTCTTTCTTTCTCTTTCCCTCCCTCTTCCTCCTGTTGTATAGTAGACTGCCCTCTTTCGTTCTATCAGCGTGTGTGTCAACCTCGCCCAGCCCGTGACCCGCCTTTTACTCTTCGAACGCTTTCTTAGATTGGTCTACGACGCAACCTATCGTAAGACAATGCGACACGCTGATTGGTGGAAACGTGCGTTGGAATGTCAGTCATATGCAAATCTGCTTTGCCTTTCGTCGTCTCACTGGACGCTGTTGAAAATGAGCTAATAAATAATTAACACGCAAAATAATCTGGGGCATGACTTTACGTAGGTCCTCGTGATATTTGGCCTCACGGTGAAGTTGAAGCTGCTGCGGTATCTCTTAACTGGCAAAGAGGCACAGCATGTCATAACAGGAACAATACATAGTCGGGGATTCGCGTTTTTCATGGGTTCACGAGTGTATTATTTTAGGACAAATTTATAAGACTCAAAGGAATGCGTGACAACAAATCGTCATATAGGCTGGACTAACTCACTCCCTTCATAACGGTAGTTAAAATGTAATACTATATTTTGTGGTCATTTCAAAGAAGAGGGCGCCATAAACACACGTAAATATTACATCTATTTAAAGGGATAGTTCACCCAAAAATTAAAATTCTGTCATCATTTACTCACCCTCAAGTTGTTCCAAACCTGTATGAATTTCTTTCTTCTGCTGAACACAAAAGAAGATATTTTGAAGAATGTAGGTAACCAAATGATTTCTGGTCCCCATTGACTTCATACTGTAGAAGTCAATGGGGTCCATCAGACTGTTTGGTTACGGATATTCTTTAAAATATTTTCTTTAGTGTTCAGCAGAAGAAAGAAATTCATACTTGAGGGTGAGTAAATGATGTCAGAATTTTCGTTTTTGGGTGAACTATCCCTTTAATGGTACTTTTAAAACAGACAAACTTATATTTTATTTATCTACATTAAAGTAAATAAAAACAAATTAATATTTAAGTAATTGTAATACATTTAACTTAAATTTGGCATTGAAATAACTTTTACATTTTTACTAAAATATACACACTAATGTTTGTGCAACTAATGCAAAAATAACTTGATGATTGTGAACGTCAACTTCCTCTCCCTAAAGCCACATCAACTTCAGTCAATATGAATTGTAAAAATAAGGCACAAGCATTGCCAACAAATGCAAACTGACCTCATTGCTCATACAGTAAACTCAACTATAAAATTTGCACGTTTTCTACAACTGCAATTTTCAACACTTTAGTTCACAATCGACCCTTTTCACATTTCCTTGTTTGATTCTCAGAAGCGGAGTCATCATAGTTGGGTAAAATTCTATAACAGTGAATGAGAGACTGCATTAAATATATATTTTTTGTGTTTCCATGTGCTTAAATAGCAAAAGAAAATCAAATAAAAATAGAGAGTGATAACCGCAGTCAGAAGAGAGAAGGCGTCAAAGTATAGTGTTATAAATGTACATACATTTAAATATATAAATAAACGTTGCAGGATTTTACGCATCATCACAGACTGTGAAAAGGGACCATATTCAACAGTTAGCTATGGCCCTCAAATCTGATTGGTTGAGCTGATTTACGAAGAGTGATATTTAGTGTAGCAGCACTGGGATGTTACAAAGTTTATCACTCGCTGGTTTGTGTTCATGATGTTGATATTATTTATTGTGTATAGAACTGTTTTATAATAGCAACATCACACTTAGCAACTGTGCTGATTGACAGCTGTAATTCCGCTGTATATTCAGTACTACATCGCTCTTGATCATGTGAATCAAACACCTGTCTGCTGTAACACTTCTGAAAAGTATGGGCAAGTGTTTGGTTGAAAGAAAACAGGACACAAAAAGATTTTTTCATTGCGTAGAGGTTTTCTTGGAGACCATACAGCTGTACAAACGTTAAGCAGACCAGCAATAAAAAAGCCAAATTAAGAAAGAGAGAAGTATTCTTCACATGCCATCGTGTTTCCCATCTTTAACTACACTCTCAGAAAAAAGGTACAAAAGCTGTCACTGGGGCTGTACCTTTTCAAAAGGTACACTTTCGTAGCCAAAGGCTGCATATTGGTACCTTAGTGGTATATATTAGCACCTAAAATGCACATATTAGCACCTAAAATGTACATATTAGGACCTAAAATGGACATTAGCTCCTGAAATGTACATATTAACACTTAAAATGTACATATTAGCACCTAAAATGCACATATTAACACCTAAAATGTACATATTAACACTTAAAATGTACATATTAGCACCTAAAATGTACATATTATGACCTAAAAGTAACATATTAGCTCCTGAAATGTACATATTAACAATTAAAATGTACATATTAGCACCTGAAATGTAAATATTAGCACCTAAAATGTACAAATTGGCACCTAAAATGTACAAAAGTGTACCTTTTGAAAAGGTACAGCCCCAGTGACAGCTTTTGTACCTTTCTTCTGAGAGTGTATATATAGTATATATATACTAAAGCACAGCGAACTTTGTTTTGGTTGAGTGCAGTAATAGGTCAGAGATAAACTCGTGACCACGCTTACTGCCATCAGGACATTGACCACCGAATTAGCTGATAGTGGTTCAGGTGACTGTAAAACACTATTATCAGTGTATACAACTCTCAGGCAGCATGACAGGGGCATGCTCACAGGCGCCTATGAGTGCCAGCGGGTCAGTGCGTGGGTCTATGTGTGTGTGCTGAGTTCACTGACTGGTTTGTTTGTTTGGGTCAGAGGGCTTTTGGCCATGTGCCCAGTGTCAGGCAGTCCCTCACAAACAGTCACCTACAGATGGGGAAAATTTGCGTGTGAGAAGAAAATACAGAGACGTTATAGACATAAGCGATAGTAACATTTTCCACACAAAGCACAGTGACCAAATAATATTAAGAATATAACCACATACTATTATCTGAGTAATACATTTCCATTCTATATTTATGCCAGAAGATCCTACACATTACATATACTAGTATAAAACAGAAAGACACTCAAAAGTGGATGAAAAAAAAAACATATCAGTGGTCGGAGAATGTTTGAGAAAAGAGAGGGAAAATGGGTGGGAAGGGGAAACTGTGCAAGTCAGGTGAGTAAAAATAGAACAAGAGTCATTCTATGGAGAGGAGGGGAGGAGGGAGTTGTGAAAGTTGTGAAAACAGGGCCTCTCTCGCTGTATGTGGAAGATGGTAATGAACTACAGGAAAGGAGAGACAAAAAGTCTGCAAATGGACTTATGATAGAATTATGTGGGCGCACATATTTGCACAGTCTCAACTGACGTACTGAAATCCATGCACATCGGACTGAAGTAAGAATGGGTTATTGAGAGACATGTCTCCTCTATATAACACAATGTCAGGGCAATGGGAGGGCTCTTCATTCTCAGCCACTGAGCTTGTGAGGAGCTCCTGGCAACAGCCAATGAGGGAAGGCCAAAACCTTCCAGCTCAGACTATGATTATGGTAAACAAGTTCTTAACTCTTTCCCTTGCTGATTCCAGCAAGAATGATATAATATAACATCAATCAGTCACTACTTTTAATTACTTACTACTTTAATAAAATATACATATCTAAATACAAGAAAATGGCAGTAAAATATAAAAAAGAAACAGTTACTCCGTTGTGAGTGACAGTTCTCTCAAACAGAGATGGCCGAAGCTGATTGAAAGGTTAATAGTGTAAACCCAGTACTCTAATCATTGTTTGTATGCAATTAAAAGACAATCTCAAAAATCCCACTCCCCGTTTCCATGGCAACAGCTTTATGGGTACTGGGACTCTTGCCGCTTTGGTGACCACTGACCATGGCATCTACACACACACAGCCCTTTTGTAAGGTATTTATATCACTACTGCTGCTGCCATCTGCCACTACCAGCTATTTTCCAAAGGACAAATGGAGGGGAAAATAAATGAAAATGGTGGCTAACCAAAAATCCAGGATGTTGATTCACTTACTCATAACATTTTCACCACAGCTAGGAACATTAGATAATATCTGGTGCAGGCCCATGAAATGCACCACATATATGTATATATGCATATATATGAAGGTAGTTATGAAACTGTATGCAGGTAGGTTTCTTGAGTGCTTGTAATGGCACACTCTTCTCACATGGTGGCAGCACCATTCTATGGGAAAAACTAAGGCGATCACAGCTCTGGTAGACACACAATTGAGTGAAGGAGAGATTACAGCTAGAGACGGGGGCTTTTATGTGAATGTATGTGCAAGAGTCTTACTAGAATACATTTTTAGATCCTCCGATCTCCCTTGAGATATAACATAGAAATCAAACATTTAGTGAATACCAACATGCACCTTAATTTCAGATTATGCGGAAAAATGGCACAAAATATAGTAATGAAGAAATACTGTATAACACACTGACTATATTTATAGAAATGTATACATGTTTGTGTTGTCAAAGAGAAACCTTTGGCATGCCTGGCATTCCCAGGAAAACTCTGATCAGAGAAAGAACAGAGCAAGGCTTCTGCACTGCACCAGAGAGAGAGTGAGAGGGAGAGAGATAGATAGAGTAAGAAAATAGGTGAGGGAAAATAATAGAAAAAGCCGACACAAATAAGTGGCTGAAAAATTAAAGAGAATAAGTACAGCAGTGATGAAAAAGGAGACACCGTTCTACCATATTAGTGATAAACATTGCTACACGACAGATGACGACTCAGAAACTCTGCACATAAATGGAAGAGATCCTGTTCTATGCACTACTGAGACAGAGACCTATCGGAAATACTGCATCAAATACGGACAGAATTACACTATAGCCCCAAATAAAAACAGTCTACAATACGTGAAATGTAATTTAAAGTGATGAGTTTGAGACAGATGCTGTATATATTTATACAGTCTCTTTTATCAGTTAAAAATGTGCAACTTTAACCTGATGTTTACGGTAACTGTTCTTAGTTGTGAAATAAATCAAATAAAAATTGCTTTGCACTTTTGGGGAAAATAAAAGCAAACATGCATAACTGATTAGGACAACGCATACGCACATATATATATGGATGGACTAATCTTCTCTTTAATCCTAAACATTCACTTGCTACACACACACACACACACACACACACACACACACACACACACACACACACACACACACACACACACACACACACACACACACAACAGGATTTTACTAAGTTAGGCACATTTCATAAACTTCTATTGTTTTTATATACTGCAAGTTATTTAAACCTAATCTTAACAGAAAACTTTCTGCATTTTTACAATAAGAAACAACAGCATTTATACAGATTTTTACAAATGAGGATGAATTAAAATAAGATTTGGGAAGATTTTTTAGATTTAGTTCACATCTGGATTGTCCAGAAAATGTGGTTAAGTATGTACAAACACACACACACACACACGCACACACGTTGATGCACCTATCATTATGAGGACATTATATACTGTATTGTATAAAAGATTTATTTTACAAACTGTATATTCTGACTCTTAGGATAACCCTCACAAAAATCTTTACTTTTATTATATATATACATGGGAGCCAAAAAATGTTCCCACAAGATATATATTTCTGATATTACTATATTTTATTTGTGTTTACACACAGAAAGGAGAAAAATCTAAAATGAAGAAAACTAAATTTCTCTTTAAAATAATTGCTGACTCCCCAGTCTAACAAACTTTGAATAATAAAAATGTTTTTTAAATGTATGAATTTAAAAAGGTTACCACTTATCAGAAAAACTTTGGCAGCATTGCAAAATGTATATGTACCACATATCAACCGATCAGCTAAAGAATGAAAAAATTAAATAAAATAACAGTTCTGTTTAGTTTTGCATGATATATTAAAAAGATATGAATAATTGCTATTTTCAGAACAATATTTAAAATTTACATTTAAATAATTACATTTCTGAGTATTGGTCTCTTATAATGCCTATAATCCTTTGTAGGTTAACCTCAGAGGTTAGATCTCATTAGTGTATACAGCAATACAAAATACTATTAAAAAGATAAAGGCAAAAAAAAATGTTTCTTTTCAGCACACTTAACAATTTTTGTGTGAAATTAACAGTATATTCCAGGTTACTACTTGCATTACTTTACACACAATTCCACAGTAACACTTCTCTTGTCTCTAACTCTCTCTTTAAAATTTCTTGATAAATCTTAATATCACACTGTATGTCTACTGTGCATATGGTATTATGAAGGGACCCAGTATGCAGTGTGGCATGAATAGATTATGCTGTGGAGTTTCTTGATTCTAGTTAGTTTTATCTGTACTGCTGAACTTATTTTTGGTTCATGTTTAGCAGTTTGTATTGTTTGCTTATTTTGTAATATTCAGAATTTGTCTTTTTTTGTTTTATAATTTGTTGCCACCATTGTTGTGTTTTGTATGTTGAGTATTGATGTCTGTGCATCATTAGGTGGTGGAAAAAAAGGTCTTGTGTTGCAAGATGATGTCATACCTTTCAAAGATAAATCTCAGTAGCTGCTTTACTATTGTGAAATATCCATCTACAAACAATTAGGAATTTGAAAATAAGATATCTTCATGCTGAAAAAAAACTAACTTAAAATCAGCCAATTAGCTTATTTAATATTCTAGCTTGTTATTGTTTTAACAAATGTTTCATTTGTCACACTTCTGACATGGCTATATCAGAAGCTAGAATATGAACATACAATGTCCAAGATTCCAAGCAAATCGAACACTAATCACCATTACGGTAACTTAATTAAAACAATTACAGAACTAAACAATGTTTTTTTTACAGTGGTATGGTTAAACACAACTTTATAATGTGAATTCACAGTAAAAGGAGAGCAGTAAATTACTGCGATGTCAGCATCATTCTGCTGTTGATTAACAGTAATTCGTACAAAAAAACAATTTTGTAATACAGACTGTGTGTGTTGTCTCTTTGTGTTAACGTCCTTCTCAAGAGCCTGCATGTTCAAGGCAGGCCTACAGGATCAGGCCTAAATGTCTACAAGGGCCCTCTTGTCATTTCACAACACACACTCTCTTTCCCTCTAATAAGGTATATATAAGGTATACGGTATATATATATATATATATATATATATATATATATATATATATATATATATATATATATATATTTAAAGTCACATACAGAACAACTTCCATCAAATTGACACACTGTTATGTCTGTCTAATTGACATTCCATCATTCCTTAGCAAACACAGCACATTCATAACTGAACACATACAGTATAAGTTTTCAGTTTTTGGCTGTTCAATTCAATTTTGTTTGTTTTTTCACTTTACTTCACTTTCTCTTTTTCCATGTAACATGTAATGACCATGTTTTAAATATTGTGCTAAAAACAGCACTGCAAGTGCCACAACCAGTGCAACGTCTAATTGGAACCCACTATTACAGCAACTGATGATTACAACCACACTGCAAAATCCAAGACCCAGCAGAATAAGACAATTTAAAAAAATGTATTTAAATTATCTGAAATATGGAGACATATAGTTCTTTGTGATATTTTTTAATTTACAAGCACTGAAACTAGAAATCATACTTTTGAAATGAATCTGAAATAAAGCTGTAAAAATAAAGACAAAAAGAGCACAATTTAGGAAAAGATTATGTGTCTGAATTGCCAAATGGGGACTGTAGGTTAAATTAACAGGAAATTACAGAAAAGATTTCAATTAAATTACGTTTGAACTACTAATTTTGTAGCTGAGATTGGGAGCATCAAGATTTCAAAGCAACATATGTGATCCAAAATTCTAACATTGAAACAACTAAAAAGATACCATGTGAGGAAAGGTGATAAAAAGACCATGCTGTGGGACTGCTTTTCATCAGCAGAAACTAATTGTCAAATTAAAATGTGGTGGGTGAAAAATACAGGGAAACTGTTAAATAATACTGAACATTTTTACAAACTGTTTTGTTGTATTGTTACAAAGCAGAATCATTTGTAACAATACAAAATATGTATACAAACATATTTCAAGCATATATTTATTTATTTTAATAAAAATGTTAATAAAACAAAATATTTTTATATAAATGGTAATTTTCAGTGTTTTCAAATAAAATTATCACGAAAGAAAAAGATTTTGATATTACATTTGTAATTTAGTATAATGAGAAAACCGGTTCAGGCAAATAAACATGTGTCCTCTTTAAAACATATCCTATTTATTTAGAAATATACTGTTAGCCAGTCATTATCTGAGAAACAAAAGAACTGACAGAGCTCAAGTTATTTTTACGAAAAAGGAATAGTTTGTGGAGTGAAACAAGAAACTTGAATCTGCCATATCAATTATACAGATTGTCATCATACAAAACATTTTGCAGAGTGAGATGAAAAGCATTCTAGAAAACCATGTTCTATACTGAATTTAATTGATGTTTTGGAATATAGTAATGTTTTCTTGTCACACACAGTTTTACATCTGATCTTCTACTATGGCATTGGTGAGTGTTTGGCTGGTTAAAGGTTCTTACTGGTTTTGGTTTTGAGGTGTTGATTAATCTTCAGTTACTGCAATATTTTCAATAACTTAAAGAGAGTTCACCCAAAATGGAAATTCTGTCATCTTTTAGTCACCCTTTCCCCATTTCCAAATCTATATGACTTTTCTTCTCTTGTAAGGTACACAAGACGTTCTCAAAGAATGTTGGTAACTCAAGCAATTTTGGTTACAATTTGACCTTCATTCTATTTATAAAGATATATATTTTTATGTTCTACAGAAGAAGTAAAGGTCATACTAAATTGGAACATCATGAGGTTTTAGCAAATATTTACAGAATTAACATTTTTTTAGCAAACTCTCTAATACTGCAGTTATTGAAGATTAATCAACATCTAAAAATCAAAACCAATCCGACATTTTAACCAATCAGAAACACACATTCACCAATGCCATTATATAAGATCAATGTAATAATGTGTGACTAAAAATATTACTAACAAAACACTTAATCAGTAAAATAGTTTTACTACTGATAAGTTACATAACTTACATAACTTTGTTTCCATAAAAACAATGATGATTAATAGCTTCACTACATTAATTTAATGATTTAAATATGATATTTGTGGTAGTCTTTTAAAACACATTTTAATGCACATTTGTGTGCATAGACAAAAGTTGTTCAATAATGGTGTATCTATATCTCTAAAGTATTTCTACTTAATTTTTGTATTTGAATCAGTTTGACAAGGCATTTTCTCATGTGTTTTCATGTAATTGAAGCAAAACAACATCTGTCCAGGGAATGACAAATTAATCCTTGGTGTTAGCATTAAATGTAAATATAGAATTCTCTTACCCGTTCCAGGTCGCCCCATAATGATGTCTTTGCATGGCACAGGATGCAAGGTTCGGTGGGAAGTATGAGTGGTAGCAGGGCAGTAGGAGCAGGGTGACAAGGGACAGGCTGTTGCAGCGTCACTTGGGCACCTCATCTTGTCCCCCTCCATCACCCGCACCAATGAGACCAGGCCCTGGGACAAGGCTGAGGCACTGATATACAGGCTAAAGTGGCGCTGGATTGCGTAGGTAGACCTGCAGGGGTTGAATTTGGAATGGAAGAGGTAGTAGACACTAGAACAAGAGTTGAGGTGGGATTCTGCAGTAAGACAGATCCATTTGTGGAAGCAGCGTTAATTTGGAACAGGAACTTGTAGTCCTGTCTCTGAGATCGTACACCAGTTTGGCTGTTTTCTGTGGAACTGGTCCTGTCCACCGCTGCAACTCTAGCCAGTGGGAGTTCTGTAAACTTTATTAAAGGAACCTCAGGATTTCTCACTATTACTGGAGAGTCTCTCAAAGGTTGCTGGGAGACTGTACATTGTGAACCTGATTCTAAGCCTAGGGGAGAAGCTGGTGGGGAAGAGGCAGTGGCTGAAGGCAGTCTTTGGGGGTGTGTGACAGTAGTGGTCTGAGGAGAGATGATGCAGAGATTTGTTACAAGGGAAGGGTCACGACAGCTTTGTTCCTGATTCGGATTTGGCATATTCCTGCAACAGTGGAGTTGGGGAGGAGGGGCATCTGTCCTGCCGTCTACCTGGGCTCATAGGTACAGTGAAGGTTAGACTGGTGTGGAAGGATGGCACAATACCAGACAGGTGTCTATCTTCTCCCTCTCTGTACCTCCTGTTCCATGTTTTGGGACACCACTGTTGGTCCCACTTGGGTGTTTGTGGCGCCAGGAGGCAAGACTGGAGAGGCAGTAATAGGACTAGAAATTTGCAGGTGAAAGCCAAAAAGTGGTGATGCTGATGGGGAAGGTGTAGGTGAGAATGGGGACTGATTCGAAATTGGTGAGAATGAGGGTGTTACAGACCTGAGCCCAGGGATACCAGCATAGTCGCAGCCTCACATTCATCAAAGTCAAAACGAGAGTAATCTTGAGGAACCAGTGAAGGTAAGCCAAGACGTGGACGAGAGTCAGTACCTCGACTGCTTGTCTCACTACTGTCGCGAGAAGTCTCATCCCAATCAAATTCACTGCTAGCACGACCCCGCAGATCTGAAGGGTGACGGTCCCTGAGCTACTCTCTCCACCTCCTCCAGTCCCTCTCTCTCCCACTGCTCCCTCCATTTCTTTGGTACGCATGGAGAGGTGACCGAGAACAGTAGCCACGACGCTGGGACTCTTTCATGCAGCCTTCTCGTGAGCACAGGCGCCGCCACTGCTTTCCATTAAACTTCTTACGGATTCCATTAGGTGTACAAACCACATCGCCTTTCTTGTATTTCTGTTGGGCAACTGACAAAGGAGTCCTTGATCTTGAGGAAGAAGCAGAAGAAGAGGCAGAACTCCCTGGAATTGGGGTGGAGGTCTGTGAAGGTGTAGGAGTCTTTTCCAGAGGTGTCAGAGAACCCCTGGAGCTAGGGGAAGGAGGCACAGAGGGTGGCATAGGGTGAGAGATCCCCCATCAGACCCTAAAATTGCAGGTGAAGGGGTTGGCCGTGACTTCCTAAAGATGTCCCAGAGATGCCTCGCACCACTGTAATGGGACTTGGATACCCCAGGAGGTTTGGAAAAAATTTGTCTGTGCTGATTAGGAGGACATGCCTTTGGTCCCCCTGAGACTCAAGTGTCCTCCACCATCTCTGAGTGGTACCATGTTGAGCCGCAAAACCTCCATGTCCACCTCTGGAGACCGCAATTGCTTTCGCTCGTGTTCTCTTTCTCTAACTATTTCTCTATTTCCAGTTCCCTCATCTTCCATCCTAGCTGATGAAGTAAACATATTGTTTGCTACCATCACAACTGCTGGTGAAGTGGAAGATGAAAGATGTGTGCTTCCATAGTGATGAACCCCTGTGTGTGGAGATGGGAATCTGCAATTCTCCCTGGGAGTACCTGCAGTTACCAAATCCATTCCTTCACTTAACTGACATAGTTCCCTCTCCACTTCTATTTCCTCTCTGTGCTCTCTCTCTCTCGTCCTTCTTCTCTCATAACCCCATCCCATGGTGGAACAAGGAGGCGCAGGTTCTGACGGGCAGACGCATACAGTCTGTGAACTTGAGGTCTGTTGCATCTCCTCATTACTACAACTCTCCTTCTCCTGCTCTAACTCCTCCTGGAAAAGCACCATGTAGGGGCAAACTGAATGAGAGTCTACCTGAGCAACCACACCTTCTCTGTAGCACTCCTTACCATTATCTCCTCTATAAGGCACACAAACACGCGTCCCAACCTCCACAAGTTCATTTCCTGGGTGGGGGCGTCTAAAATGAGGTCAATGGGTTGGTGTGGGCGACTTACTGAAAGTATGAAATGGATATGAGAGCAGTGTCCCTTCCCCATTAATCTGCAACTCTACATTCAGCTGCTCTCTACTGGACCCACGCACCACACCACAAATAAATACACATTCCTTGATCAGCTTCTCATCATCCTTTAAATTTGATCCTGGCCATCTTCGTGCTAGCACCCTTTGGTTTTTCAGTCCTTTAGCTAGTGCTTCTGCTATTGTTGCAGACCCTCTATCCTCCGTTTGTGTGTGATTGGGGACAGGAGAACAGACAGGGTTGAATTGTTGGACAGGTTGAATCTTCTTGACACTCTTACGTGGTTACCTGAATTTAGCTGCACACAAGAGGGCTCAGGTACTTCCAGATCCACAGAATGTTCACTGGCGGTATCTGTGGATGATGAGCGCACAGAATTTGGGCTTGATCCCATATCCATCTACTTCCACCACTTGGATAACCTTTTCTCTTTCAGAACGCACCTGACATTTCAGCATATCACCCTTAGTTCTATCTCCTTTTGGAGTTTCTGTGCTTGCTATTTTGCCCATTTCTCTCCCTACTATTCTCACTGTTGTTCTAGATCAGAATCTGCTTTAACCAAATCATTTCTGACCACAGGAGTAGTGCTCTGACAAATCGAGTTTTGTGGAGAACTTAGGTGATTGCTATGAAGAGTGAGTTGGGCCACAGGGATCGAACTGATGGAAGAGGTACTGGAAGCTTGATGTTCATACATGTATTTCTTCTTGGGTACCCTGGCTTTAAAAGTGGCTGTTTTTCGACTGGAGGGTGTGGCGAAGTGTGATTGGCACTGAAAGAGTTGTTTTTATTTAAACTGTTGGCTGTATTTGTGTTTTGTGTATTGCTAGGTGTGCTGTTTGCATGTTGGTTGCTAGCTTTACTGTTTGTGCTAGTAAAGTTTTGTGTGTTTGCGTTACAGATGTCTGTGCTATTACTGTGTACATGTTCATGTGCATTGCTGGCTTTCTCTGGCTGGGTCTGTATTATCTGTTAAATTGTTAGTGTTAATGTTCCTTGGGCTTTTTGCTTTATTCACAATTACTGCATTCTCTTCAGATTTTGATGTTTCCATTGTCCTTTCTCTTATTTGCTTATTTAACCCCTCACTGTTTGAGATGTTGCTACTGTTGAGCTTGTCCTGAGAGCTGTCTTCTTTGGATGGAGTGCATTTCTGGTGTGAAGGTGCAGGCGGTGTTGTTTGTGAATGTCCTTCAAGCTTGCCCACTCGTTTTCTTGCTCCTTTTGCTCTTGCCGATAAAGTAGAGCGTCCTCTCTGTTTCTCTTGGTGGCCTCATCTTTTTTAGTTTGGCAAATATATATTTTTCCCTTTGTCGTTTTTCTCTTCTCCTTTTTAATTGGCTCTATTGAGGTTTCTTTTATTTCTTCTCACAACAACCTGTAACAAGAAGGAAAAGAGTCCATAAGAGAAAGATACAGTAACATTTCCTTTTTGTTAATACAAAGTAATTGGAAAGATACAGCTCATAGTATATGAATGTAAAAGTACATTCATGTAAAGTTAAAAATACTTTGATTTAGATTTTTCTAAACAAATTAAACAATAATTGTAGGACACACTGAAAGTCACACTGGGTGAAAGTCACATTTCAATAAGTGCTATTGTTAATAATAATTTTAGTCTTGATGCATTGTGATAGACACATGACCTCTCAGGGTCTAGAAAGTCAAGTCTTTCTAGATATTTTGCTATTTTAATTTTTGTTCTTCTCGCTTAAAGAAGAAAAGAAAATAGTCTAACGCAGTGGTACAACAAGCATATTCGGGCCCTTAAGAGAGCAGCTAGAAACTAAAGGAGCACAAAACTAGGAATTTTTATTAGGAAAGAGAGCATGATTGTATACAGAGAGGCATTAAAAGCTGCTAGATCTGCTTATTTTTCAACCCTATTAGAAGAAAATATACAAAACCCTAGGTATTTAGTTATTTCCAAGCAGCACAGCAGTAATGACTTTATGAACTTTACTTAAAAAATTGATAATATCAGGGAGAAAATTATTACTATGCAACTAACCCGTCTACTACAGTATCGCATCAGGCAGTACATTGAAGTCTCATTGAGGACATTTTTTATTCATTCATTTCATTGCCATAGGAGAGGAAGAATTTTTAAACTCGTTTAATCATCCAAATTGACAACTAGACCCTATGTATGCTAGACCCTATACAGACTGAAGTTATTAAAAAGAGATGCTTCCAGAGGTCATAGATCCTCTTCTTAATATTATTAATTCATCTTTGTCATAAGTATACATACCAAAAACTTTTAAGCTGGCTATGATTAAACCACTTGTTAAACAACTTGATCCTACAGAATTAATCAATTACAGGCCGATCTCTAATCTACCTTTTTTGTCAAAGATACTAGAAAAGGCAGTATTCTCACAACTATTTTCCTTTCTAGAAAGAAATGGTATCTGCGAGGATTTTCAGTCAGGCTTTAGACCATACTTTAACACTGAGACAGCTCTCATTAGAGTCACAAATGATTTGCTCTTATTATCCAATTGTGGTTGTATCTCTCTATTAGTGCTAATACACGATCCATCGATGACCACAACAATCTTTTAAATAGACCCGAAAATGATGTTGGCATTAGTGGAATTGCATTAGCATGGTTTAAATCATACTTATCTGACCATTATCAGTTTGTAGCAGTAAATGAAAAGATCAAAAGTTTAGTATGGCGTACCACAAGGCTCAGTACTAGGACTGTTGCTGTTCACTCTGTACATGCAACCCTAAGGAGATATCATTAGGAAGCATGGCATTAGATTTCACTGTTATGCTGACGATACTCCGTTCTATATTTCTTCATGCCCTGACAAAACTTACCAATTCACAAAACGAATGGAATGCCTAGCTGATATAACAAACTGGATGACTAGAAATGTCCTACTCCTTAATTGTGAAAAAAAAAAAAAACAGAGATTCTAATATATTGGACAAAAACTTCCTCGTAAAAACCTAGAATACTGTCTAACAATTGATGGCTGCTTTGTCAAGTCTTCATTGTCAGTTTAGGAACCTGGGTGTGCTCTTTGATACCAATCTCTCATTTGAAAGTCACGTGTCAAGTATCTGTAAAACCGCATTTTTCCATCTTAAAAATATATCTAAATTACATAATATGCAAAACAATTAATTAATGCTTTCATGACATCAAGGCTAGATTATTGTAATGTTATTATGGGTGGTCCAAACTACAGCTGGTCCAAAATGCTTCCTATTAAACAGCTAAAAATAAAAATATTGCTGATTACGTACAAAGCACTAAACGGGGACCTCCCCAGTACTTGAGTGAGCTCTTAACGCATTATAGTCCTTCACGTCTATCTGACGAAAACTTCCGGCCAGTTGATGTACCTAGAATATCAAATTCCGACTGCTGCCGGTAGATCCTTTTCCTATTTAGCACCTAAACTTTGGAATAGCCTTCCAAACATTGTCCGGGAAGAAGACACACTCTACCACTTAAAATATACTGTAGATTAAAAACACATCTCTTCAACCTGGTATACACATAGGACACTATACATTCCTATAACTCAAATCAGTTAAATTATTAATAGGCTGCATAAATTAGGTCAAACAGAACCGGGAACACCTTCCTATAACACCTGATGTACTCGCTACATCATAAAAAGAATGGCATCTCTGCTAATTTTAGTCTTTCTGTTTATTCCAATATTAACTATAATCAGCCGGACCCAGGCCATATCCAGATCAGATGGTGGACATGACCAAAACACATCCCTGAAGTGCCAGCCTCATCAGCCCCGTGATGGCCTAATGGTAACACAGTCTCATCAAGTCACGTCTTGGGTTGTCTTTTGACCATACGTCAATATCCGCCTTTTCAGGGTACCCTTAAACGTCGGGTATTTGACAATCCTGGGACGTCAGTACAACTGACGCTTTACCTTTAACATCAGTTAGGTGACAGGGTAGGTTTAGGGGTAGGTTTAGGTCTGGGGTAGAGTTAGGCTTTTGGCTTGCTTAGTTTGGGACATTTAATATTATATTCAACATAATTTTCCTGTTACTGTGAAGCTGCTTTGAAACAATCTGTATTGTAAAAGCGCTATATGAATAAATGTGACTTGACTTTACACAGTACTGTAAATTTCCATGTCATAAATGGGAAATACTTTAAAAATATTTATAATGTTGTTTCATTTTATGTTAAATTTAAAGGTAAAGGTCAGTGTTATAGCTTTTTAAATTCAAGGTTATAGGTTTCCATTAAAGGCACAAAAAATCAGATTTTTTATATATAGAATCCCCATAAAAATAACAAATGTATAATTTGGAAATGAAAAAAAATATATATATATTTGTCGGAACTATCAGGGACAGAGTCACAAGGGCCCAGAAGAAAAATATAGCCACGACCACATCAGTAGGAAAAACACAAATATCATATCAATTTTGGTACATTGAGGATTTTCTGAGTAGCTGACATGCCTAAAAACTTCAAATGCTTGTCATGAACAGAACACTCTGTTGATATTTTAAATAAATAGCCAATACATAAATTAAAATATATAAGTGTTTATCATTTCAAAGTAAATATTTCAAAAACATACAGTAATTTTCAGTATGCAGACTTCACACTTCTTTATTTGTTTATATAACTTAGTTGTCCTGCATCTGAGCCTAATTTGGGTGTTTGGGATGTGCACACCATTTTTGTATTTTTGGACTTGAATTTTTTTCCATGTTTGTCCCACCCATTTATTAAATATGGTAGGAAAAAATTCAACATATGTAAAATATATTTATATCTTTAAATTACAATCACATGCGGTCACATTTAAATTAACATGTGTGAATGAATTATATTATTATAATATCTGAATTTTAAACTCCAAAATCAAGATAACCGGATTTGATGACAAGTTTAAGCCCTTGATCTGCTGCATTAGACAATAGCGATGTTACTCTTAATCATGTTGGCTGCTGAAAACAAATTCCGCAAATATGTCTTCGCTTGAGTATATTCAAATAAAAAAAAAGATCAATATAACGTCAGTAGACCTGTATGCTTTCCAAATTCCCACTTTAAATAAAGATGATTATAATTTGTCAAGAATGCTTCGTATGGGTTGTAAATATTGCAGTATACCCTATAATGTAAAATCAGAAATGCCAAAATCAACAAAAATGCACATGCTGTGAGGGGAATCCATCGCACCCTTCTGCGTACTACAAACTAGGATACTGTGGGCACCCGAGTGTGTGTGTGGTTCTTCTCCCGTACCCACCACATCACACACAAAACAGACATATTTAGCATCTGCTGTCACGCTGCAATACACAAACCTGGGAAAATCAGGCTCAGAATTCAGCAAGAAAAAGAAACACACACACAAACATTCGCTCCTCTACACATAAAATGCATTTTATAGCAATTTTCCTTTACCAAGCAGTCCTTATACATTCATACACACAAACACGTGTGTGAAATCACACTCCTCAACATCTCAGTTTCTCACTCTCTCTACTATCCCACACTCCCGCCCACTCACAAAAAATGTGCAAAAAGACACTCCCACACAAACAAAACACACACAGGATTTTCCTGTGAGAGATGGCTGTAAAAGGAGAATTGGGGAATTCTTTGAGTCATTCCAAGAGACACCCCACCCACTGTTCCTAGTGACCTTAAACTGTTTATTTGCAATGGAGAGAGATTTCCTTCCTCGTCACTACATGGAATATTGTACAGAAAACAATGTTATAAAGCTTAACTAAGTATCAGTATCCAATTATAAACAATTGAAGTTTGAACATTCAGACAGTGAATTTGTGAGACAGTTGAAATGGTTAGTTCAGAGTATGACTGCGACAGCATAATTCATCGGGGAGTTATATAAAAAAAACATTATTTAAAAAAATTATACTTTTTAATTATGCATATCAGTACACAATGTTTGAGTCAGATACAACTGTAAAAAAATAAGCTAAAACAATAGAGTAAATTCCAGAAAATTCTATTTTATATCATGTTTTCCCCTTGTATTTCCACTGATAAAGGAGTCAGAAAGTCCTGGCAATGTTAAAGTAATAAGGAATGTGTGAGTGTACATGAGTAACCAATGTCTTTTTTGGGACGTCAAAATGAAAAGCAAATAATGACACAAAATACTAAGGGCCAGACCTGATTCATAAACTAAAACATTTCAAATGAAACACACTAAGAATCTGCCCATTTAAAATAAAATAAAAAAGCCTATATGTGGTAATAAACTTGTAAACTATGATCAATCTTCAAAAAGGAAGTTACCACAAATGTTTGCTGTTCTCACTGGCAACATATCCCAATTTCACCTCAAAAGACTGCTTTATTATGCATTTCAAGAACAATATTCATAATAAATTATATAATGATATAATTCATGGTGTAAATCATGTGAAATAGTTGGTTGTGTACTGTTGGTTTATGTTCAGCTTGAGTGACCCAACTATGCATATCATTTAAAATTCATAAATCATTATTAAATGACATTCATATTAATAAAGCATTAGGCTGATTAGAACAACTGATGAGATTCACAACATTCTTTCATGTTAATAAATATTGTTCTTAAAAGTGAAAGCATAACTGGAATAACCCAAGCAATAAAGCTATTGTATAGTGTAAGGGTATGACAATCTTTTACAATAAACTCTGTGCTGTGTCTCATTTGTCCTTGGTCTATTCATATATGTGGGAAGTTGTTGACATCAACTAATGTCAAACCAATATAACCCCTTGAGTTTGGGTAGATTTTAGTATTAACGTTTTAAAACTTCTTGTTTATGGCTGACAGAAGTGATGCCATGCCCATGATCAGAAATGATCACTTCACAGCAGTCTGAAATATAACATGATCATATTCTTCTCAACTGTGAAGCTTAGGCATGTTATTAAAAAGTGTTGCTATGATTGCATAAATGCAGAGAACCCAGCAGCTTCTAGAAATTCCTGCTCAGGAAACTGAAACCCCAATGCATGATGTCAAACTGCACAATCTTGGAAACATGTGACCTTGAACAATCCACAAAATCACTATTTAGCCAAAGATTTACGTCTTTTGAATTTGAACCACTGATAAATTACCAGGAAATTACGTTCTGATAATTTAACCACTATCATCTCAGGCCTAAAGCTTCCTTAGTTGGTATTTCACATAGAAGACATTTTTAATTTTTAAAAACAAGAAGTTTTTTATATCTGCTGCTTTTAAAATATATAGACTTACCAAGTTGAGTGATACAAGAACCATTACCAATGATGCAAATAAAGTTTTATATTCCTTTAACATCATTCAACTGTAAAAAACTGGAGCAACAATATAAAGTTCCTTTAAAAATATAAGCATCCCAAAACTTCTAAATCTAAATTTCTAGATAAAAATATTCAGATATGCTCATTTCTAGGTAAATGGGAAAAAGTACAAAAAACTACAATGAAATAGTTTACCAATTAATTATCCAAAAAATATTTAAAATTAAATTATATAGGACCAACTCTTAATAACAGGAAATACAAACGAAAACTCTAACATGAGACCACAGCAATCAGTGATATCCATCTAGCCTATATGTTTTATCATAAGTAGAGAGTTTAACATATTTAGAAAATAATTATATTACAAATGAGATACTATATAGGTAAAAACATTCATATTTAATTTGTGCAACAATAGTCATGCCAAACGGCACGCACACACACTCTAATCCTAGGTCCACTTCCTGTGACTGTGACAGCTCTGACTCTTATGTATGTGACTAATACAGCTGGTTGAATGAAGTCTCAGCATTTTAGATATTAGCATGATACCTGTATTAAAGGTCTAACTAAAGCAAGAAAAACTGACGTCAGCCACATGACAGAAGTCCAATCCAAGCACACACTCCAAGCGGAGTGTTTTCAACTGAAACATTGCTGTGTTATATGGGTCTATGTGAACACTGTTGTAAAACCTGCGATCCTTATCCTCAGGCCAACGACAGTATTCATTACAACCTTAATCCACTTCAAAACAATAGAAACATATGCTTGACTTAAATTGATAAATGGACAAGATACATTCAGCCGTCACTGAATTACCACCTTGATCCTAAAAGGTCAAATGATTTATTTCAGAATTAACAATGAATATTTCCCCTTTATAAGGCTCTACAAAGCCATTTGTTTTTCCTTCTCGATTACAGTCATTATTCAGAGGATATAGATTTATTAAGGTGAATCAAATGAGCCAGAACATATTTCAGTTCACACATATTCAAATGTGATAGTATAAATTTAAAATTGTGCTTTAATGCACAATGTTTAATACTTACTGACATTGCACAATTAGCCTATTAATTCAAATAAAAATCTAACCCTAGATATACATGCGTCACACACCAATACCAAGCACAAACACGCAAGATCACACATACACACTCCTCACGGTGGACCAGTAGTCAATGAAGCAACTGTTTGCTCAAATGAACATACAACCGTGCATCCTCTATACACTCTTTGCCCTCAGGGGTCAATAAAGCACCTATCTATATATTTTGAACCGATGTGAGACAGGGTAACAGAAAAGGGGACACAGACTCGCACGCAGTGGTGATGCCAGTATGCCAGCCTGTCACAATACTTGGATTTAATTGAAGAATAAGTCTTACAATGCGTCGCTCCAAGCGCAGTGTTACGAAGCAAAATAATGCAGATTACCAAATAAAAACAGCAACAAAAACCACCCACGACAGTGCCATACACCACAATATGTGCAATTGTCAATTCGACGATCTGCCCACTCCACAAAACACATTATCAACACTCATTTTGTGCTCATTCACAGATTGTTCTGCAAATGTGCATTCTGGGCATATAGGAGGGTGCAGGGCTGCAGCAGTGCAGTGCCGTGCAGCTCAGGGGCATGCATGGGTGCTGACTTCCTTCCTCCAAAAAGCATGACCATCTCTAACTGTATAACCTTCTGTATTTGGACTATTTAAAGTGGGTCACCAAAGGAGGTGTTACAGTCACACACATGAAACCGTAAAAACATGGAGAAACTCAAGAGAAGACAGACACAGGGGCATCAGGGAGACATGCCACGCTCTTTGAAAATCGAGCAGTTTACACTCCAAAAATACCCTGCAAAAGAGTTCAAACACTTTCAAATCAGTAGCTAAACATAATTATAACACTTAAACATGTAGTGCGTACTGTATGGATGCTGAAGCAGTGCATGTAGTGAGTGACGGAGAAGCAAGGCTGTCCAAAACAACATCCTGTAAACACTCCACCACATCACTCATTTATCCACCATGACCAAAAGCGGCACACACACCTAACATTACTAAAAGCATACATAGTGGCACATATGACCTGATGAAAAATCAGTTGAGGGATGGTTTTAATGCAGGCAAATTGAGCCATTATTATGGACACACTCTTTAACATCAGAGTGCATTGTATTTACGTGCATCTCTTAAAATGGCAAAATCTCAGAATAACAGTGTAACATGAAGCCACTTGTATCAACAAGACTCTATTCAAGGAGGCCCGTGTGGACTGAATTGTACTTTTTTTAAAAAATATATTACAATATTAATTGACTAAAAAACTGACTAAAGGCTGTTTTATAATTCAATAAGGGTGTATTCCGTAATTTATGGACTGTGAGGTGAGCCGCTGGATTAACGCACAACAATAAACGCATATACCGTCAGAGTGCGCACGGAAGCCGCCGGTGGTAGTACTAGTACTCGCAGTGCTTCGCAATGTCACGGCACTGGAGTACTATGCCAAGGACTCGAAACAGCTAAATTAGACAAGCAGGGCCTTTTGAGAGAGATAGTAAAAAAAAGATTTAAAAATGTGTTCAAACACACTCGTACTTACGTGCACACTACGCAAAGGTTGTTCATGTTTATAAGGACGTTCGTGCAGCAAAAGTTGCAAATTATCCACCTTTAAGAGCCGTCCTGGCAATGAGCCGATGACCGCGCGTAGTAAGTCCGAGTAATAGTGTCAGATACGGAGTGAACTATTAATTTGTTTGTTTTTACATTGGCGCCGTGACGTTGTTACTCGCTGAGTACTGTAGTGCTTCCTCGAGCGTAATCCTGCCAGTGTGTAACGCAGTGCATGAGTGCCAGTCTGCCCTGTTCAAGTTGCTCAAACTCATGCCATTCAGTCGAAACAATTCGGGAAGGAGTAACTTATTTTATCAATCAAAAGCTTGGTTTGAACGCTGTCTTTAAAACATTTGACGAAGTTTAACTCTGCATCCCCACCCCCTCCCTTCTTCTGGCTCTGGGTTCTTCCTTGACATTTTAGTGAGCTGGTTTGTTCTCCATTTGTCTTTGCACACAACAGTCATGTCTAAAAAACAGATTGCCACTCATATTAACGGTGGGTTCTTTTAAGTAATAACTACTTACCAAAACAAGCAGAATATATTTAGGAGGTAACCGATGAATTTACGGTGCAAATTGCAGATGGGCTCAGTCCTTTCGTCTGAAGTGGCGTGCAACGTCCATACATGTCTTCTGTCTGTCGGGAATTTTACTTTATATCGGTCCTCCGTAAAACATCTTTGCCCCCCTCCCAACAGCAACTCAGACAGGGATTAAAAACTATATGAATCCCTTTTCCACTACAGTCACAAAATGGTGAATGAACCACTAACAGCTGGCCAGCCTGGCCAATCAGCGCGCACTGACAGATACAGTAGCCTATGGATGAAACAGCACAAACTCTGAGGCGTTTCTCATTGGCTTATTCTATTTGATTGGCAGGTTCTTTGGGTCAATCGCAATGAGGCTAGATAGCAAGCCGGCGCTTGCTCCAAAAGTTACAGTATCCAATGAGAGCGCTGGGAACCATAGGAACAGGGTGTGGGCGGGCACTAGGGAGGTGTTTCAAGAAGCGCTAGCCAATAACGCGATACGAGTCTCCGCTACCTAAATAAAGGTGCGTGTTTACCAAGAGCGACAGCGCTACACATCACTTTAAAATCAATAGTTTTCTCAATCCCCTGAAGTGCAAAAGATGTTTGTAATTTGATCAGCTCGTTTTTTTTATTCATTAATTTTTTACTACCATTTGCAAATGAAACAAATTTAGTCGTTAATCAAGTTCTGAGGATGAAATAGAAAGGCAAAAATCACTCAATTGATTCGTTTATTCACAATAACGTTCCTCTTGTGCGGGTCTCTGACAAACTGTTTCACTTTCACACTACTATGAATACGGGATGCACACTGTTGACGCTCTCGCTCTCTATTTTTTTTTTCTACTCTGCCTCTCTTTTCTCTCAGCAACAGCCCCTCACCTCGTGTGCGAGAGCCAATCGTTGCGCCGTATTCCGCTGTCTCTAACGTATGTGCCGTTGTGCCCCGCCCCATCCATACAACCCTTGCAGGATTTTGGAGGTGACGTCATCGTATCGATGTGCGATTGGCCAGGAGGGCAACCGCGATGAGCCAATGATCAAACTCAGCGATGAAGTCATCAAGCATGTTGCCACCAGCTGGATGGAAGGGGCGTGGCCTGACGGACTCGCCTAACCCCATGCTTGATGCGTAGTAGGACAACATACTAGCGACTGATGAAAGTGACACAAGCCATTTTTAAACATGTAGGAAAATTAGAAAGCTTAAAAAATGTCGTTGAAATATAAATACCGAATTTAATTTTAACCTTTTTTTCAAACGGTTCGGTTTAGGTAAATAGAGAGCGTCATATTCAGACACATGGACGCGCTTGAATCGTACAACTACATTAAAAGAATGGATGTTCGTTGTGAATTTCCTTCGAGAAGCAAATAAGTCGTTACATAATCGCTGTTGTAGACAATCAAGTACAAGCGCCATCCTGAAATGTTAAGGCAATGTACAGCGACCTCTGTCGGTGTTAGGTCGAAATGCACAAAGCTGTCAACATACGTGCACGCGACACTTTGTGGTGGATGTAAAATGACTAAGGTAGTTTTTTACGGCACTTTTTTCTAGACATTTTCACACACACAAAAAAATAGATGATTAAAAATAAAAGCACTTTTTGCAGTAGGCCTATTCAAGTATCTTAAAGTGCCATTTTCCTTCATTAGCACTTCCTCTCCTCAGAGACCTGCCCTTTGACCTGATACTCGCCATGATGATGACCCCTTTGTTTTAGATATGCAATGCTGTCAATCAGCTGTCATTCATCTATGCCTCTACCCCACACTCCCACTGTGCTACAGGGAACCGCATTCATGTCTAGCTCCCTGAAATGCAGACAACAACTGAGGTGAGTGATGAAGTAAAAGGGAGAGGACAGACAGAGAAAGTAACAAAATAAAACATGACAGGGATGAGATGAACCAGAGGCAGAAATATGATTACACCTTCAGTTGGAATGCAACGGGTCGACTGGAAGTATAATTTAACATACTGCATGTTAAATCAGTAGTAGATACAAAAAAAGTTACTAGTATGCAGAGATGGGGGACTTCGAGTCCCACAAACAGCTGACTTCAGACTTGACTTGAGACTCGACCCAAAAGACTTCAGACTAAAGCTTCGGAACTCAACAACCTGTTTTCATGCAATTATTGCTTTTTAAATCTAAATTCATTAACATATTTCTATTTTCTTTTATTGGCACATATATACTTTGGGGAAGCGTATGATGAGCTGCATGCAGGGATGGGCATAAATACATGGAAATGTATTTGAATACAAATACAAAATACTCTGTGGAAAAATTTATTTAAATACAAATACAAAATACAGTGTGGAAAAATGTATTTAAATACAAATAGTGTATTTTGTATTTTGAAAATACAGAAAATACAATAAAATTGGCGATTCAGTGCAGGCATCCCTATTAGGCTGAAATCTATCTGGGCTTATTTTGAATGGCAACAATTATTTAGATGTGTGCAACTACTTAGAAACCTTCGTTTTCATTTTATACTCTTCCCTTCCCCAGCCTTGTAGGAAATACAAAACTACAAAAAAAAAAACTAATTTCAAACATCTTTTATTATGTTTTATCACCATCATTACCTCGCACTCAGTAACAAGAACTCAATAACACAAAGTCAATTATATTTTAAATAACTGATGGTGTACTCCTCCAGGTGGTGTGTTTCAGACATCCATCTATTCGATACCCTTTAGCACCACCAACTTTTCAAAAAGTTTGGGTTTAAGGCGTCGTCTGTGTGGCCTATTGCTTAAACCCGAAAAGGAAAACAAGCGCTCTACAGGAGCTGAAGAGGGAATGATTGTGTTGAACCTCACAAACAGCTGTCTAATAAGTGGATACTGGTTCAAGATGTCCAAATCCTTCCTCTGATCTTCTAGGAAAAAGAGGTTGACTGGCTCAAAGTATTTTGAGTATTTTGAAAATACAAAAATACTCATCTTAAATGTATTTAAATACAAATTACATTTGATTTTTTCCAACAGCTTTAAAATACAAAATAGTATTTTGTATTTCAAATACATGTATCTGAAATACTGCCCATCCCTGGCTGCATGCAAGTCCTCTGCCCTTCGCCATACTGTGTAGCCTAACATATTGGCAGAGGTGGAAAGTCCAGGGGTCAGAAAGTAAAAGTCCTGCCATATTTTTATTCCACCCACAGCAAAAACTCCTGTTAAATGAACTTTCCTGGGAGTGAATTTGGATCCAGACTCAAAAGTGTTGAAGTTAATAAGATAAGTAAATCATTTAGTGATGATTGAGCATTATTGAAGACACCTAATGCTAACTAGTGTGTCGTCTTCATTTCTCCCTCTTATATTATAATGAGTTTAACTCACCCGTCGGTGCACGTGGAAAACGTCCAATGTTGTCAAATGGCAACCGGATTCGCCCATACATGTTTGACCCAGAGTCTTGCACAATTCCTGTCAGATCCAATATAGACGGCACATCACCGTTCTTTACTCTTAATCGGTCTGCAAATCCAGTTCTCGAATTGTTGACAAAACAATCCTCGGTGAAATGAAGCGAACATACGGGTAATGTTTTACACTCATCTGCTGGAAGCGTCATTAAAAACAAATTTTAACCAGGCATTGGTAATATTGGAATCCAGAGGAAGCTTATGCAGCGACTGTCTTCTTCCACAGCCAGGCACGGCACAACATTTTGTCAACGGAATGATTATTGCTGGTAGTTCGCGCTAGTGTGTCATCACGCTTTTGTTTACCAATGCGTGAATCGGTGGGTGGGGCTAAACCGGCCGCGTTGAAGTAGGCGTTGATGAGCGGGTGGGGTTTCTTCGTCTTTGACGTCAAACTTCCACACTTTCAAAAGCGAAGCGTTTGTTGAGGCTGGTGTCAATAAAAGCTTTTATTGGACTAACAAGGACGTTTTCAGTTCTTAAACTTACAGGATATTCTTATAATATGATGACCTCTTAGATGTCAAAAGCTCAAGGAAAATTTGATTTCTGAACATCTCTGCTAGTAGGTCAATAGACAGTGTCAAGTTCAAAATTCACTCAATTTAACCTGTTTTACAGACACTAACAATAATTTAATAAAATAAATAAATAACAAGAAAGTGAAAAACTGAGAGAAGAAAGGTTCACAGCTATTTAGTAGACAAGACACATGTAATGGCCCTTAATGCAATCACAAAATAACAAAATGTTTCTCTTGCTTTTGTCAACAGATGGGCTAAAATAAAAAAAATTATAATAGTAATAATTGTTTCAATTATTGTTTCATTTTGCTTTGGTGTGAGCAAAATGATTTGAGGGATCAGAAATCAAGGGTGATTTAGCATGCACTTCTTCTCTTCAGACAGCAGAGGTCAGTCTTAAAGTGTCTATTATATATCATCAACAGGCTGAATACATAACACGACTTTATGGAGCACTTTTCAAATGCTAATGGTGTAAACTAAATGCTTTGCATGGAATTATATATACTTTCCATTTATATCAATTTATTTGAAATGAATAGGTTTTTTCATGTTTGTATTGCAAGTGTCATTGTGTGTATGTAGATTCACATACACGTGGCTCTCCTGAGGTACAGAAACAATAAAGACAAGAAAGAGAGATTTTACTTGTACATCTCTGTTGAAAAGAAAAGTTGCAGAAACCAGATGGCTTTTAACCAGTTTAATTGACCCTGATTACATTTTAATTACAATTCTGAAAATAAGAACACAAAAATGAATAAAGGAGGAATTAAAATGTTACATCATGGTATTAAAACCTGTTATTATGAATTATAAAACCACAGAAATAAATCTTGAGAAGTAAGTGAGAGAGATATAGACTTTTACACAATAAAACAATACACAATATATCTTTTAAAATCATACAATCCCCCGATGGAAAAAAAAAATTACAAGAGCAAGAAATCAGTAACACTACAAAATAACAATTACATAACATGACTTGAGTACAATTCATAAGCCCTATCCTCCCCTGAATGCCCTTCCTCCATCCTATATCTCTCCACAATAACCACCCATATTAAAGTTACAGTTTTACGTTAATTTACAAAATTTAAAATGTTACACTAAACACGCTGTTGGGTTGCTCGTGGGAAGGCAGGGGGTTGGGAAACATTCTTAAAAGGATCTCTACAGTATTGTATACAATTGTATCATGACTACAACATGAGGGGAAAAAATGTCAACAAAATAATGATAACTAATAATAATAATAATTAGGATGAACAGCAACATTGACATCAGAGAGCAAATAAACAGGAGCAGTTCAGGTGAAAAACAAATAATAATAATAAAAAAAGTGACATCCTGGGATAACCAATGAGAGCAGCCTAAGAGAAAACAAATATCTTCCCCCTAAAGAAAAACAATGCACTCACTTTGTGCCCAAACAAAAGTTGACAGACTGCACTGGTCAATACTGCTCACCCCATCTCAAATTCAGCTCCACCTCTCACATTATGAGGTATGCTGGGCGGTAAAATAAGTGCAGCCTACTTAAAGACTTGACTCATCAAAAAAGAAAGCAGATCTTAAACATAACCAAATCTGGCTGAAGGGGGAGTAAGGCAGCTAGAAAGAGTTCTTTGAGGAGGTGACATCGTTGCCAGTCCAATTTTGTCTAATGTATCATTTTAGGTATCAGAGACACTTCAGACATGATACAAATACTTAACATCACTGGAAAACCATTATATCATGGCTAGTGTCTGACTGGCCACCCGTCCTGTGCTCAACTTCCACATGGCTTTAGTGCACACAGATATATGAGGTTCATGATGCAAGATTTCAAATGAATTACAGCCTTGGGTGTGGTGTAACATACATGCACAGAGACCTACAGCCTCTGTCAAACACAGACAGACACACACACACACGCATCAGTTGTGGCAGTAAGAACAGGATGTCGAGGGAGGTGCATGCTGGTTAAAGATCCGAATGTGCCACATCATCGTATTGCGTACAATTTAGTCTTTCGCTCCCTCAACCCCTACCTTTTATTAACGTGATAAGAAAAGCAACAGTTTCCTCCCTTCCTCGAACGGCAGCATTATCCCTGAGGAGAAGAGTCGACTTTCCCCTCAGAACGCAATCAGTTACCCCCAAAACCCCCTGAAATTTATATATCGGTTAATGCTATGCTTTTTGTTTATAGTATGTTTAACACATAATATATTAAGGTATATTGAGTGTATACTGTTCTTTAAGATTTTTAGACTTTCAGACATGCTAGTAAAACAAGGCATAAGAGGCAGTATATGTGTGTGTGTGTGTGTGTGTGTGTGTGTGTTGTGTGTTTGTTTTTGTGTGTGTGTGTGTGTGTGTGTGTGTGTGTGTGTGTGTGTGTGTGTGTGTGTGTGTGTGTGTGTGTGTGTGTGTGTGACTTCTGGCCACATGCCTTCTACAGTCTTTCTATACTTATGTTAGTATTTAAATGTTTGGGATTATAGATTGGAACTGTCTCCGTCACCTCCCCTAGTCCACAGAAAGATCTCATAAGGGTTTGTGGCTGTTGTAATATGGCTAAAGGACTGTGGACAGTAAATAAGTACAGAAATGGCACTTGGATCTAAAAGGTCCGTCAAGTGCCAAAATAGTTGAACGGGTCCTGGTGAATCACTGTACAAGCTGTGTATGTGTGTGTGTGTGTGATATGCTGGTTTAGTTCACACTAAAGGACTGACTATGCAAGGGAAGCTTGTTATAAACTCTCTAATATGTATCAACTTCAAAGACTAAGAAAGAAGCCATTGAAGAGATTTAAGAGTCTGGTCTCTGAACCGAGTCATTCATCCCATCGGAAAGAAAGTGATTCAGGTATGGTCCCCAGAGGGGGAAAACAGAGAATGGAAGAGAGCGCAAGTTTCAGGGTGAGCTGGTTTAGATAGAAAAGGATAGGAGGGAGATATCCTGAGAACTTACACAGCTAGATTTTAAAAACAGACACACGCTTCATACAGGGAACAAGAAACGGATCATGTCTGAGTGTATGTGTGCGTGTTGAGGGGTTTTGTCCCTGAGGGCTTCGGACTTCTGACCAGGCTGGTTTTAGAACAGTGTCTGTCTGTGACTTTCTGTGCATTTGTATCCCACCACATCACATAGAGACAGATCACAGTCTGTCACTGAGGAAAATAATGCTGGAGATGAAGATCAAGTCCCTCAAACCGGACCAGTCTTTCTGATGGCCCATCTTTAGGTCTCTAAGTGGGGTTTTGAGGTATAGCTCGCAGGCACTTTGCAAAATAAAATTCTCTTCTAAAATATAAAATATTCTCTAGTGCCTAAGGTCAAAGCTTCATCACTCCTGAGGGTCGCTGGGGCACGTGGGTGAAGTCATTCATCATCAAGGTCACACTGAGATGGAACGCGAGCCCCTCGGCTGAAGTTGAGGCGGCGGAGGAACGAGGGTAGCCTGGGGAACAGGATTTGATTAAGCAAGGGTCAGTTAGTCGAAAGTGTGCAGTGTGTGTGTCAGTATTACTGTCGTCAGTATCAGCAGTCATTCATCTACAGAAGAGTCACGTTTGAGTGTGGGTCCATCAGCAGTTGTAGAGTTGTGTATCAGCAGTCGTCTGTGTGTGTCGATGCGTATCAGCAGTCCTTGTTCTCCAGTGACAGCTGTGCCGTGGCTCGGGTGGAGCTCTGCGCTAACTCTGTGGTGAGCGTGAGGAGGAGGGCTTTCTCCCTCTCCGCTCCCACTTCCACTCCCACTCTCCTCCACCATCCCGTTCCTCTCTCTCCCTCTCTCTTCTCCTCTCACTTCTCTTGTCTTCCGCCTCTTCCATGTGCTGGTCCCTGTCCCAGCGCCGTTTGAACGTCTGTTTCAGTGGGATACACTGGGAGTGCATTTGTGGCAGTCCGCGGATGCCAGCTGCAGTCCGCAGGCTCTACAGGGTTCGCTCTTCACAACGGGGTTACCGGCGCGCGACCATCGCCCGAGGAAGAAGATGGAAGGACGAAAGGAGGGTGGAGGGGCGGGGGCTTGAAAGCTTCTTTCCTCCAAGTCCTCATCTGGGTGGAGACGGGCATCAGTGCCATTGGACTGTTGATGCTTTTGGTTGCGAGGATAATGCTGATGGTGATGATGATTACGGTAGTGAGAGGGGAAAACGGCAAACTCTTCGTCTCTTTCGTCAGCTTCTTCATCACTGATGTCAGTCACTTCGACTTCCTCTTCTATTCAATGTCAGATATGGGTCTAACCTGTAGAGAGAGACAGAGTGGATATAGTCAAAACAGAGTTGTGATGACTGTATGAGGATTGTTAAAGCTACACTGTGTGATTTTTACCCCCATCTAGCGGTGGAAAGGTATATGACCATCCATTGAATATTAGTTTCCGTTTTAACTCCTACATGTGCCAATGTAGTCCAAGATTAACATGGCTTCCAGTTCGACCTCGTCCATGAGTGTTAACTCTAAACGTAAAACGCGAAAGGCGAAGCTTGAATTAACGGGTATGTCCCTCTTTGGCTAATGTACTTTCAAGATGGAGAGGGCAACATGGCGAACGACATTAGAACCCCTTACCCGTATGTATTTTCAATGGCATATTATACACTCACTAGAATACTTTATTACTTGAACGAAGTAAATATACATTAATGAGCACATATATTTTTGAAAGAACTAAGTGTTTTAGCTAAGAAATAAACTAAGAGTTACACACTGTAGCTTTAAATATCTTGTTTTCGCACTAGCGTAATTTCCAGGAAAAGAAATACTTTGTAACTGAGCATACACCTTACTTTATTCATTTCTATTAGTGGTCCAGGCCTCTAAATATGGAAGATTGTTTGCGCCACAGAATAAAACATAAAACAAAAGATAAAACATCTTAGCAATTCTGAGAAAAAGGATGAGAAGCTACATAATATGAAGTCGCAATTAGAATTGAGAGAAATAAACTCGTAGAGAATTAGAGAGAAAATAATAATTTCGCATACATTGCAAATTTCTATCTCGCAATAGCTTGTTTTCACTGACGATGCACACCACTGCGTTGCCATGGCGCGAAGATCAGATGGAAGGCAGGAAGTGAATTTCTATATTAGGAAGCACTATAGACACACTCAAATGCCTATGTTTTGCGTCATTTATGGTTGCTCAGATTCGATCAAACCACAAAGATTTTTTTATTGTGTGCCAAAAGTTGTTGTTCATAAGGGGGAAAATACAAGAAATTGACAGAAAAACACTCGGTAAAAAAATGCCTTGTAAACCTAATTGCGTCCGCGGAGGAGCCGAATGGGAAATGCCCGTGTGTTTGTAACAGTGTGCAGTGATCACTTCGTCAAATGTGAGTTAATACATTATTTATGTGGCTTATAATTACATTATTCAGGTGTTTAAATACACTTATGTGGCTGTTTGTGTAACGTGCCAGTTTCTGAACTTTGTAAAGTCAAAGCATGTCTGTAAAGCCCTATTCGCACGGGATTAGTATTATATGGTGACCTGTAGTAATTTGTAATAATTGCTGGAGTTTGTCTGTTATCTTAATCCTGTGCAAATCGGCCATGTCTGTAATTTGTAAAGTAATAATTCCCGCAAATTACCTACTATATTTTCGCTGAACATCGAGGTCTGTGATAATATTAGTCCTCGTGCGAGTCAACATCTCTGTGATTTGGCCGGATCATATATCATTTTTCAAGCTTTTTGTTTCATCCGCGCCTTTTATCAATCTTTCGCGTGATAATAGAGGCTGAGTTGGAGTGTTTTAATAGTATTTTGGGTGCGGGGTCATATCGCTGAGTACAACTAACTCATACAATTTGCAGAAAGAGAAAGCTGAAAACCAAAAGAGCAAAAACAAAAAGAACGATTAGATCACAGGCTTCGCTGATCCCGTGCGGAATGCGCCACACGAAACTCAGATGTGGGTGGGTAATTTCAAATTCACATGTGGTCCCCAGGTAATACTAATCCCGTGTCGAATAGGGCTTTAGTTGCTGATATCTACAGCCTCGATGGCAGGCAAATCTCTCAATTCAGTTGAAAATCGGTCCTCTTCATAACGTAGAGGATCATCGTCCAACATGTTTCGATTTTCTGTTTATATATTTCTCTTGTAATAGCGTCTAAAGTAGTACAGTACGGATTTTCCTCCATCTCGTCCATTGCGCTCTTCACTCTTGCCTCCACCTGCAGTCTGCGCATATACAATCACGTGACTGCAAACCACCTATTGTCTTATTCCGAGGGAAAAAAGACTGACTGTTTTCTCAGAATTGTAAATATCTTACAATTCTGACTTTAAAATACGCAATTTCGAGTTTATATCACGCAATTAAAAAAAAAACAGAATTAGACGATAAGAAGTCACAATTACCTTTTTTATTTTTTATTCTGTGGCAGAAAAATGTCCATATGCAAATTATACTTTTGAAATCACCCGATATTCTTTAGTTTTCTAGAACTGTGGGAACTGATATGACTTATCAACAAAAAAGTAAAATATTCACAATAGTTTTTTATATTATTCCTTAAAAAGGTTTGAGTAGCTGAATGTTTTTTTTGTTGTTTTTTTGGGAATTGGGAACCTAGCACTAAAAATATCAAATTATTTCAAAATATAGACTTGTCAAGGATTTATCAGAGATGCATTTATTCATTATTAGAACTTGAAAGTAAAATTTAAGTTGGACTAAAACAGTAAAGGCCATTTCACACCATGAAAGTGAAATAACTAAATTAGTATAGTGTTCACACCAAAGAAAGATAACGTCATAAGTTTTGTCGCCTGCTGCTTTAAATACTCCAGCCGGGTGAATACTGATTGGCTGTCAAAGTTTTCATCGTGTCATTAGCTGGAAAAAAACTTAATTGGAAAGTTAATCTAGCGATATTGTTATCATTACAGCTGTGGTATGTATGGACTCTGCTATTCTCACATAATTAGAATGAATTGTAAAATGTTACAGTTGTAGTTATCACCCTTCGGTCTTAAACAGGCTATAATTTGTTTTTTTTTAAAACATAGTGTAAATAATTGAGTCTGACCAAAGTCATACCAGTCCGAATTTTTGCAAAGTTCCACTAATGAAAAACAAACCTTTTTTTTTAAGTCAACAAAACACTAAGTAGCTCAATTATAACTGCGCATGTAATCGTACAGAACATAATTACCTTAATCTTGGGCAAACCAGCGCTGTTTAGCGAGCTAGTTGAGGAGGAGTTGGAACACGAGGCCCGAACCCACTGGCTGAACTGAGGTCACTACCAAACGACAATGAGGAGCCCAGACCGGATGTAGATGTGGAGGAAAGCAAGGTCTGTTGACCCTGACCGTCGCGCTGTTTCCGGCCCAGTGGGGGAGGCTGGAGCTTGAACTTGAAGGGGGAATGGTGCTGCTCCTCCCCCAGGTGGTGGTGAATAGGGTGAGCGTGAGGAGGTGGGAGGCTGGAGTGATGGCTGTTGAGCACCGTAGGCCTCTCGGCAGGGCCGCGACCACAGGCCTGAGGTCCGGGCATGCCTTTGTCAGGGCGCTGAGGGTGAGGAACAATGATGTTAGGGTAATGAAAGAAGGCACGAGGGCTCAGGTGGTAATTGTAGACGCTTTGGGTGTGAGCCTGCAGGTATCGCTGCATGTCCTCTGGGTTGAAGGAGAAAATGGATCCAGGCATGGGCGACAGGGTAGGGGAGGGCGTGTAGGCCAGGTGAGAGCCTGGGGTCATGGAGAGCGCTGGTGAGAGAGGTGGCGCCAAAAGGCCAGGTCCTCCCGGACCAGGTAGAGGCGAAACGGTGAATGGTGAGAGAGGCTCAGGATGAACCCTGTGTCCGACCTCTGACATTCGATGACCTCTGTGACCGCCTGGTCCACCGTACATCCTGAACATAGCTTCGTGAGACAGGCGAGGGTGAACGGCACCTCGAAAACCGCCGCCGCTACCTCCTCCTCTCTCAGCCACTCTTTCCGTCACTCTCTCCTCTGACGCACCTCCGTTCCCGTCTTCAATCTCAGAGTTGACGGAAGTTCCATCGCTGCAGTCAGAGACGGACCCGCGGGCGACGCGGCGGCCGCTGAACATCCCAGGACTGCGCAGCTCCCTCGCTGCTTGGGGACCGCAGCACCTCGGACACCTGCATGTCTGATGGAGCGGACGGAGGGAAGCGGAAATGAGGACCTGTAGGAACCGGTGGAGCACTCTGAGGAACAGCCGCTCCTGAGGAGAGACAAACACAGCAGGGAGGAGGTCTTAGCTGTGTTTTGTATTTTACTGTGTAAATAAATATGTGATGTGTGTGATCGTTTTGTACCTGCAGACCCCATATCAATGAAAGGGTAGTTGACCAGGACCAGCTTGTTGAAATTAAACTTGTAGGTGAAGCGTTTTCCTTTAGTTTTGTGTAGAATTCTCTTGTTGTAATAATACCTGCACAAAGACAAGCAGTCCACATTAGCCCACACTGAAATCAAATTTAAACCTGGAAACAAACAAAGTATTAGGTTATTCTACATTTAAAATCAATGATGTAAAATCAATAAAATTATTCCAGATTCGAATCTATCTGTAGGTCAAGTAATTATGTGACACTGATCAGGTGAACTCGTTGTACAGACCGACTTAGGTCTTTTCTTCCATTGAAGATGCTCTTTGGATCATCTCAATTCTTGCTGAAGAGCATGAACATCAGGTTTGACAAAGCTTAGCGCTGCTGTCAATAAAATACAAAAAAGCTATGTAATATGTACACACACATTTATGTATGTATGTAAAGAGACAGACAGGAAAGAAAAGACATATTAAATGTGTTTGTATATTTTGTTATATACATTTGTGTGATTGGAGGTACTGTCAGGTCACTCTAGTTCCAGTTTATATAATACTATAACCCACTGATAAATTCTCCTTTCTTAATCTCCTTATATAATCCCATTCTCTCTCCCTTCCTATCTATATATTAACCTTTGTCCTTCCCCAGCTCTTTACATAACATCTCTCTACTCCTCACAACCCTCCATCCATTTATGTAACTCCAATAACACAGCATCTTTCTTACAGACCTGCACAAGTGTGTGTGTCAGTGTATAAATCCCTGTGACAACAATTCATCTTGTACCTTTGAGCCTCAATTCTCTATGAATGGCATGTTTCAGGGAAGATGCTGACACTGAGCTTTTTAAATGCATAAGGATATATTTACTCACCCTGTGCGTGAGTGTGCGTGAGTGTGCAGAGAGTGTGTGTGTGTGTGTGTGTGTAATCGATCAGAAAGTCTTGTCTGTAGAGATTTAGCCGAGGCAGACAGATACAGTCTTGTGGTCAGATGAAGATGTAGCGTGTGCAAATGTGTTTAATTTGAGGTCAAAATGATTTGAGGCTTTTACCCCTCAGGTTCAGACAAGCAAAAAGGAAAAAATTGTGCTGTCAACCAACAGTCATGAAAAGCGTGCGACAATGCACCTTAAATATAACTATAAACAAAGATGTAAGCAGGTGATCAGCGATCATGTGACCCACTGTAACACTTGAGCCACACAGTGATATAAATATACTTGAGGCAGCTGTGGATTACCATGTCTACCAAATACACCAGCTCACACAATCCACTTATTTCTGCACTGTTTGGCTGAAGGTGGTAACCTGAGGTTATATGACGGATGACAGATGAAAACATCCAATGATGACATCCTGTGATGTTCCAATCAACAGGCCAGGCAAAGTAACATTTATTTCTGTGGCTGTCAGAGATGACTGGTTCTTAGAAAAGTCACACAATGATCATCATTTTCTGATCCAGCTCATCAATTCATTCAGGCTTATTTGAAAACTATAAGTTTGAGTAGGACTTGAACTAACTCTTCAGGGCTGTGGCCCTCCAGGAATTGAGTTTGCACCTTGCTGTATGATTTTCTAGAACTGATATAGGGCAATTTATTCAGCAGTGATACAAGTTTCATTGTGATGGCATCATCCTGATATTTCAAAGGAATAAAATGATGCCATTACATATCATGCACAACGCAATACCAGCTCAGATTGCATCATTCATTATTTTGCCTAAAAAGTCCAAACCCAGTCATAGATTCATTCATAGATCTAGTCAAAGATGTGTTTTAGACATTTCTGGTTTAATTGAGATCGTTTCCCTTATTACTCACATATACCTCTGCCATTCAGAGTCGTATACTGACCCTATAGCATAACTTGAAAACTAAAGCCAATCAACAATTGAAAGCATCCTTTTCATTCCTAATGACCCAAAAGTAGAAAAGTTTGACTGTTTATTTCAGAGGCATTTTGGCATTTTAGTAATCGCATTAACTTTGTTTAGTTTGGAATAATAATAATAATTTTCTTATTATTAGAAGAAAATAAGCAGTGATACTATTCAAATATTATTAATATTTGAAAGTTTTGTCCAAAGTTTTCAATATTTGAAAACTACTGTCCAGGAAAAAAACACAAACAAAACTTAAAACTGAAATTATATTATAGAATATACCATTAAGCCATACAATGTGTCTAATATCACTATTCCTAAGAATAGTCACGATCAATGTATAATATTGGTCTTTAAAGTGTACCAAAAGTATACTTTCACTTTAGCACAATCAAATATTTTTAAGAATATCTTTAGTTTAACTATTTATGGGTTACTAAAGTGCATTAAATACAAAATTATTTGTTCTAATTTAGCAGTAAACCAATTTTGTATACCAAAAGTACAATAGCAGGGTTTTAAATTATATAAGTACATAAATATGTAAATGTATAAACATATTTTATACTTAGCATAAAATAAATATATATAGTATTTCAAATACATTTTGTGTAAATTTATCTTTCTTTATCTTAGGGTTGACCCCAACACTTAGAGTAAAATACTCTTTCTTTAAATATCTGTCTTGTTAAACCAGATCAGCAAAACTGCAAAATGTGACTTTACAAAATAACACATCATAAAGTCATACTCTATGGCATAAAAAATTGCTGTAGAAACAATTTTAAAATATAGCTGCGAGCAGCGATTCGCGGGCCCAAGCCGGTGGCACCGCAACCCCGTGCCTGAGAGGCACCGGGATGGCGGTACCGCCGGCTTTGGCCCTCCATCGCTGCTCGCAGCTGTTATATATTATATATATATATATATATATATATATATATATATATATATATATAAGCCGGTGGCACCGCCACCTTGGTGCCTTTAGGGTTATTCTGCACGACGTGCAAAAGCGTAACCCCTGCTTTGGAATACATACTAGTATGTATTCCACAATTGAAATACATACTAACATACTAGTCAGAACTGAATAGTTGATATCTGAATGACAGATCACCATAGAAGTCACTGGAAAAAATGTGACTAGTAACAAAAGAATAGTTACTAGTCACCATTGAAATAAGTACTAGTGTCTAATGAATAAGTACTAGTATCTATTTAATAGGTACTAGCATCTAATGAATAAGTACTAGTAACTAATTAATAAGCATTGGTATGTAATGAATAAGGACTAGCATCTAATGAATAAGTACTAGTATCTAATAAATAAGGACTAGTGTCTAATGAATAAGTACTAGTATCTTTAAAAAGGTACTAGTACCTAAAGAATAAACACTAGTATCTAAAGAAAAGGCACTAGTATCTAAAGAATAAGCACTAGTAGCTAATGAATAAGTACTAGTACTTAATGGAATAGATACTAGTATCTAAAAAATAAGTACTAGTAGCATGAAAATAGAGACTAGTAGGTTAAAATGATTAAATGTTAAAACGGCTTGCCATACTCTATATGTCGTTTCGACTAGTCACAATTACGTTACAGATATCTTAAATGATAATACAAACTATCCAAAATGTAATTACGACTAGAAAGGACGTTGTTGATATCTACAATGTTAATTACGAATAGTCAAACTTAGCTTTTAAATGTTAAAAGGGCTTGCCATACAGAAGTGTAGGCTCAGAGAGACACTCAACATTTTCAAACCAAAATATCTGACTTTCTGTGGGTCCTAGCTCATGAGTGTAAATTAGAAAGTTGTCCGGCTTGAGGAGAATATATGAATATATGAAACGATGAGATCAACATGTGTACTGAGTTTCATATTATTACATGCAAGCGTGTTTGATTTATGGACCAAGTTTTTGGACCCCGTTCCAGGGGGCGCTGTCTAGCCCCCTTGCCACACCCGGGTACCATCTTCCCGGCTCTGATGGCTGTGGGATCTGACCTGTGTGCAAAGTTTCAAGAGTTTTCAAACCCATTAAGGGCCCCAAAAGCCGCTAAGAGACTCAAAATCATCAAAAAAAAGGAATGTTAAAGTTTGATGCGTTGCTATGGCAACATTATCTTAGATATTGAATAATGCTTTCACAGCTCTTCATCTGGCGTGTGTTTACATTATACAGATGAAGTTTGAAGCAAATCGGGTAAAAGTAAGAGTGTGATTTCAAAGCATTTTGCAAGTGAAACACTTTCTGCTGCCAGTTGGTGGCGCTATATATTTGACTCACAATAGTCACATCCATGTGATCGGCCTCTTACAACGAACACACTGCTGAAGTTTCATCAAGATCAGTTAATGTATGCAGAAGTTTTAACACACTTCCTTTTTGATTTATGGACCAAGTTAATTTAATTAATACACTAATTATATAAAACTATTGTCAATGCACTACAATTAAACAGGTTATATGTCTTTACTTATAAAAAAATAAAAACAAAAACTTATTTAAAAAATACCAGGCTTAAGAAATGTATTTACTTTAGCAGGCCAGACACACAGTGAAATTATTAAGCCCCCTCCCCCTACACACACACACAGAGACTGTGTGTCAAAAGACTCAATCACACACACACACAGACTGTGTGACAGGCCTAGGCTCAGAAAGAGCATGATCATATTCAAACTACAATATCTGACTTTCTGTGGGTTTGAGCTTATTATTGTTAATTAGAAAGTTGTTTGGCTTGAATAGAACAATATACACGGCAAGTTTTGTAACTGTCAGTAAAACTAACCAAGTTATAACACACTTTATGTGTCCTTTTTTAGTCAAAAAAATCCGCCACGGCCAAACCGTTCGAGATATCAAAAATCCGTCCGGAATATAGCATCCTCAATGTCTTGACTTCATGCACACCGAGTTTGGTGGTGATTGGTAACAGCATGGGTTGTAATTTGATGTTTTTCTAGGACAATTATTTAAAAAAAAAAAACATAATTCCCGACTTCCGTTTGAACTGTCGTAAAACTTAGAGCACGAAAGTTGTTTGGCCTGATGTGATCTATGAGTGTACCGAGTTTCATATTAATCCCATGCACGTGTGTTTGATTTATGGACAAATGTTCGAATCCCTAAAAGAATGCATCCTAAAAGAATGGTAAAGTTTGATGCGTCGCCACGGCAACAGTTTCAAAGATATCAAGAATCCATTCATAGGTCTTCATCTGCCGTGTATGTACATTATACAGATGAAGTTTGAAGCAAATCGGGTAAAAATAAGAGGGTGATTTCAAAGCATTTTGAAAGTGACACACTTCCTGCTGCCAGTTGGTGGCGCTATAACTTTGACTCACAATAGTCACATCCATGTGATCGTCCTCTTACAGCGACGCACTGCTGAAGTTTCATCCAGATCAGTTAATGTATGCTGAAGTTATGACACACTTCCTGTTTCACGTTTCTCGCCATAGTTTCGTTTCCTCGCCACGGCCAAACCGTTCGAGATATCAAAAATCCCACACAAACTTTCATCCTCAATGTCTTGACTTCTACGCTGACCGAGTTTCGTCGAATTTGGATCAGAGCTCTAGGAGGAGTATTTAAAAGTTCATTGCGTGTGTTTTACAAAAAAACCTCAATAGCCGACTTCCTGTTGGGCTGGGGTAAAAAGCAAGAACGCGAGGTATAGATGAAATTCTGCTATCGACATGTGTACCGAGTTTCATATTATTACATGCAAGTGTGTTTGAGTTATGGACCAGGTGTTCGGACCCATTCCAGGGGGCGCTGACGAGCCGCCCTGCCACGCCCGGGTACCAGCTTCAGCCCGGCTCTGATGGCCGCGGGTTCTGACCCGTGTGCAAAGTTTCAAGAGTTTTCGAGCATGTTAAGGGCCCCAAAAGTGCCCGAATAGTCGCTAGAAAAAAAAAAAAAAAAAAAAAAAAAAAAAAAAAATAATCGGAAGGAAAACAATAGGGCTCTGCGCCCTTTCAGGGCTTGGGCCCTGATTTGAAAGTTGTTCAGTAAATCTTGCAAACCATTACAAAGAAATGTCAATTAACAAATTGAATTAAAATTGCAATTTTAAGTATAACAACTAAAATAGTCTTTTCTTGTAAAGGCACTCCAATAATTGATATTTTATTTACAAATTTACAGTGTGTGTGTAAGAAGTGCCCACCCCATACATGTGTACCCACTCTCTCAAACACACTTTAAAGAGCATTTGAACTGACTTCAAAGACAGAAGAAAGGATTCTTTGAGCATCTGCAACTAGTGGCAACGACCCTCCTTCTGTCACACACTTACACACCTGTGAACCCACACACTGGTGGCTGGTCTAACAGAAACAGTGAGAGCTGGCCGATTTTCAAAGGATAGGATATAAAATGTCCAAGTTTTAACAGATGTTGGCAGATGCATGTATTCCGGTGACTAAATTACTTTAGGTGGTACAGTCAACCAATTTCCAGGAAACAGTCAGATTTCACTGGGTTAGAACTTTGGATTAAACAGCAGATTATTTAAAAGCTCTCAGAGTCAATATTCTTTGACTGACGGGAACACAGAAGCTGAACAAACACTGAGGGATTCGTGGAATTGCAAATCAGGGCCTTAACAAACTGCTGTATAAAAAAGACAGAATGAAGAAAGAGAGAGAGAGGGAAGAAGATTATCAGTCAAATGCTGATGATGTACACTGTGCAGTTTTTTTCCTGTTGTGTACTTGCTGGCGTTATATTTGTGAGAGACTAAATGTGAGGAAAACTTCCTTGCGATTTCTGAAATTATCCTTACAAATGTAAAACAATACGTATATATATTAGGGGCTGTCAAAGTATACATCGCGATTAATTGACATCCAAAATAAAAGTTTGTGTTTACATAATATATGTGGGTGCACTGTGTATAATTATTTTGTATTTAAATACACACACATGCATGTATATTTAAAAATATATTTTTATATATAAAATATTGATATTTATATATAATATGAATTATATAAAAATATTGATATTTATATATAATATAAATTATAGATAAATTTATATACAACATATACATGAAAAAATTCTTAAAATATACAAGCATGGGTGTGTATTTTTATATATATATATATATATATATATATATATATATATATAATTATAAACAGTGCACCCACATAAACACAAACTTTTATTTTGGGATGTGATTAATGCATTAACCATTTGTACAGCCCTAACATATATATATATATATATATATATATATATATATATATATATATATATATATATATATATATATATTCAGTACAAATGTCTGTACAACAATCACACAAATGTCAAATATCCTTGCAAATTTCTAAAATGTATAAAAATATGTCAGTAACACTTTTAAATAAGGTCTCATTAGCTGAACATTATTTAATGTATTAACTAATATACTAACAATGAGCAATATATTTGTTACAGTATTTATTAATCTTTGTTCATTTTAGATAATAAAAATGTAGACGGTCATTGTTTTTTCATGTTCGTTCACAGTGCATTAACTGATGTTGTACAAATACAACTTTTGATTTTAATAATGCATTAGTAAATGTTGAAATTATCATTAACTAAGATTAATAAATGGTGTAGAAAGTATTGTTCATTTTTAACTTAGTAAACCGTAACACTTTACAATAAGGTTCATTTATTAAACATTAGTTCATGCATTAACTAACATTAACTAACCATTTGTTACTGTATTTGTTATTCTTTGTTAACGTTAGTTAATACAAATATTAGCTGTTCATTGTTTGTTCATGTTAGTTCACAGTGCATTAACTAATGTTAACAAGATTTTAATAAAGTATTAGTAAATGTTGAAATTAACATTACCAAATATTAACAAATGCTGAAGAAGTATTGTTCATTCTTTGTTAATGTTAACTAATGTAGTAACTACTGAACCTTATTGTAAAGTGTTACCAGGAAACCTTTATAGTAAAGTGTTACAAAAATGTATTAAAAGATCCTCACAAACTTTACTGACTCACAAATGTCTGAAAACATTTCTTGAGAGAAGAAAAAACTAACTCTCACATTTTTATGAAAATAAAATTATGTCAATTGGAGGCCCTCACACATACACAGGTTTATGTATTAGTTATACTTTTTTGGGGCAAATTTATCCCAGAAAGTAGTAAATAATTTTTTTTTAAATATTAGAAAATATGACAAAACCTCACTGAAGGGACATTTAGGGCACATGGTTATGGTGTGGTTTAGAGCTAGTTTACAGTTCTTAAACCAGGCTGTATATAATGAATAGAAGTCCTCATTTGGTTAATAAATGTGTGTGTGAGGCGAGAGGAGACAGTGGGGGAAAGTGAAGTGACGGGGTGGGGTACGAATGGGCCTGTGTGGCTCTAGGGCGGATGGTGAACGGACAGTGAGATCCACTCCATCCATAAGCTCTATTGAGAAGCCAGAGATAAACATCATGTTTTGTATGGTGCTTGTGTTAGTGCGTGTCACTGTTGCACTAGCGTATGCATGTGTGTATCTCCACCCACTAAGCTAATAAAGAGCTCATTCTGTCCCTGACAATAAGACCCAAAACTGCCCTCAAATACACACGCGCACACACACGCGCATGTTGCGTCATCCTCCTCCAAACAAAGAGAGCTGTTGTAGGACAAGGCCTCTGACCCACTCTTTCCACAAGTACACACACAAACACAGAGTCAATCTTAATCAAATCTCAAAAGAGTGAAGAAGAAATTATGGCTGGCCACTTCAATCAACATCACATCAGTTCTGATGCTGATGACTGCATTGAGACGTCTGACATCAAAATAACATATCACGACAGACAGTCCCAGACTTTGACTTCCTGTTTGCAATGAAAAGGAAAAAGGTTTTAAAAAGTTTGACGGAAGAAAAAGGGACCCCATTGATTTTCATTATATGCTCTAAAATAGTTGAACCATTCTTTAAATATCGTCTTTAGAAGCTCCCTAGGCTAAAATACAAGAAAGTCTGTATGGTTTTGGGATGAGGTGAAGGTAAGTAATGATAACAGACTGCATTCAAACTGATCACATGACTTTCATTGCACTCAGTTGGTTTTGCCAAGTAAAAATACTTAGCATGGAGCCACTATGAGTTTAAATAAACAGGCTTTGGTGAGTTCTGTAGTTGGGATGATTTTGACAATAGTGGGATGAAATGTAATAAGGAAAGGGAATGAGTGGTTGGGCGTCCATTGTGCCCAGAGCCAGACAGGAAGTGTCCTAACGTTCAGTGGAACATCAACAGTGGGACAATAGAATTCCATTTTTGCTGAATTTCCACACGCGTGTGGCAGGAAGGTGATGAGTTCGAGTCCCAGCAGGCCGTCCGCAGGAGAATATCATTGAAACAACACCCTAACTCCATCAAACATCAAGTCAAATTCCAGTCAGGATTAGAGCATTAGCCCAGACTTTTATACATGCCACAGAGTGGCCAAGAAATGTCTGAAAAGGAGCATTTGTTCTGGAATAAAGGGACGCCACAAAATGTGTAGGGTTGAATGTGAAAGCCCTGTTTTGAGTTGAAAAGTTTTAGATTGAAGGTATGAATCAGATGGAGGAGTACAGTTTGGGATTGTGTGGGGTAGGGAGGCGGTGTACATGTGGAGGAATGGCAGTGAGTCATTGGCATCATAAGAGAAAAAAAAAAGAATGGAGGAGAGGAAATAAGAGACAGGGAAAAAGAAGAGGAACCAAACTTAGGACGTCTTAGGGTAGAGGTGTTTTCAAAGTGAGTTGAAGGTGTATCAATAGAAAATAATTACGACTTGTTTGTAAAACACTTCACAGGTTAAAAAAAAACTCAACACATTAAGGTTAAATTCCTTAATTCCAGTTATTGCAAGCTGTTAATGTTAATTTATACAACTTGAAATGTTAAAATGTATTGGCATAGGTGGAAATTAACATTACAATTGAATAATACTTTTTTAACAGCATTTATTGTTAGTTAAAGCTGCAATACCTAAGATTGGCATGTCGCTAGAGGGCGCTACATTCAAAACAACAACAACGGCTTTGCTTAGATAATGACAGTGGAGGAACGCGAAATGATGGGAACTGTTGTTTTCAACTCCACCGTGGATAAATCAGTCAGGACGGGAATCGAAAATTAGTTGTCATGGATGAGGTAAAGTTCGATTTACTATAAATGTTGCGTTTAATGACATGCTTGTTTTTCATTAAACTGAAATAGCCACAAGAAAAGTCAGGTTTAAAAGTAAATTAGTTTATCACAGATGTTACTGTACGAGTCACTGGACGAAGCTATGGTGGAGAGGTTTTGAAGTCAAATCGTTGCTAATGTATCCTGACTTCGCCCTATGCTGCAATATGCATTTAGTTTTGCATTCATTTACAGAAATCAGCTGCTTGAATGACAATTACTGATGTTATTAGATTTTTCAGGTGATATTCTCAATTCATTCAGTTAACGGATGTTCTGAGGTAAAGTTTTCAGACTGCAGACTCAGCAACGATTGTATTTAATTGTACAGTACAATCATAACATAGAACAGACATTATCTTCCTTTCATGTCATTAAACATAACAATATTGCTGGCCATATACTGATGAGAAAGTGCGCGTCCGGTGTGCGATACTGGACTTTGTCCTAGACGTGGCGCGGCTCTTCTCAGTCCGGTGTGCGATACTGGACTTTGTCCTAAGACGTGGCGCGGCTCTTCTCGTCCGGTGTGCGACCCCCTTTACAGCCAACAGTTCACATTCCGAGAATAATTGAAAAGAATAATGCACCAGAATGTGCACCATTCCATTACAAATGCGCAAAACAAGCTGACGTTTGTTGCTTGATAGACGCGAACGCACAACTACAACTTCCGCATTTGTCCAGGACTACACGTAGTACGAGCGGAAACCGAGGTAACGCACGGATATGACGCGATTGACTGGCGACTCCCAGCTCACCCCTGCTCACACGCCCCGTTTCCTTGGTTAAAATCTCAATTTTCTCGCTAGATTTAAACATTGCTTGAAACATTTGGAATATTGTAAGTTATCATCTTAACTAAATATATAACACTGGCCTTGTGATTTTGGGATATTTTAATGCAAAAATCTTAGGTATTGCACCTTTGATGACACATAATGCATTAAAGTTGGCATGAAATGAAAATTCACCTTTGTAAACGCATTTAAGAAAAAATGTTTCTCAAAAAATGTAAATCAAAATTCCAATGAAATGACACACTTCTCTCATATGATGTAGGCCCATGCTGGATTTTAATCATTTAGTCCACTTAAACCCATGCAAGTCGTATTTGAGAGTACAAAGCCCATTCAAAATCCAATCAACAATCAGTGGATAGAACCATGCCCTCCTTTTGCATCACAATACAGAAGAAAAGATCTGTTCTTACTTCTGTTTCATTGTGACTTTAACTAATGTTAATGAATTGCAACTTGCTGTAAAATATTACTATAAAACAAACATTGAAAATAATGCTCTCACGATGGAAGTCTCTAGGGTATTGCACTGGGATAAACATTACAATACACACCGTTTCATAAGGTCACATGACTTAAAATCACATTGTCTGTACAAAATTACAGACCAAATTTCTTCAGTCATGTAAACCCTGTAACTTTTCCATGATGTGTGGGAGACAATTTAGGGAACAACATTGTAGGGCAAATAACACATTTGTACCAAAGAATTAATATATGCACACAAAAATACAACCTACACATTTCTGCTTTTAATGTCTTGCCCTGTAGACTTCCATTGTAAGCGTATCACAGTAATGTGCCGTTTACTCTGACTAAGGTCCACAGAGAGTGGAGAGAGAACAGAGGACTCAAATGAGAAGTTATGTGCGGCTGCTTGACCTTCTGACGAGGGCGATGCAAATATCTCCTGCCTAGAACGCAGAGAGGAACTCATGCTGAGAATGATCAAAGGACAAGGTCTCTATCTGACAGCAAATGACGGTCCACCCCAGTTCAACAATTACCAGTTTCAGGTTTCAAAACTCATGTTGTGCCCCTCTTGTGTGCAGGGTTGCCAGATTGAGAAGTTTGAATTGACCAAATTGGGATGGTGTTGTTCATTTTTTGTGCTTGGGCAGGTGGTCCAAATCCTTTATGGAGATTTAGGAACATTTGAAAGAAATTTTGAAGAAAATAACAAAATTTATTGGTTGTTCAGAGCTGTCCAGAAAAAAAATATGTAGCCAAATTCATCAAGGTCCATACATGTAAACCGCCCGTTCTCTACATTACAAACATGAACCAATCACGTTAACTAGGATTAACGTTTCCTAGGATGATAGGGAAGACTCATAAATACTATTAACCCCAGTGACAAGTAGGTCATTTGTTTATATATACAGTAATGTGACGTTAAGTCAGACGGCATTCATAAACATGCTGAAAAGCGAATTATGCGTGTTGATAGCACGCCAAAAATGGAAATACGAATTGGCGTGTCATATATACACAATTTCAGGAGATCAGTCTGGACTCTGAAGATGGTGAACAGGAACATGGCTTGTGTAACATTAGAAACACATTATATTGGCTGTTTAAAGATGTAATCAAGCCAAAGGCTAATCACATACCTGTGTGTCTGACGTTTTACAGAGTCGATGCCTTAAAAAGCATTACCATTGTGAAACATTGACTTGTAGACAAGCCTGTATAGTTTGCTCATTCTTCTGAATCAGTATCTAGTTCAAACATATATGGCTGAATTAAACCTTATATTTTAACATGCCATTGTGTAGCGTTTACTACAGTTGAGCGAGTGAATCAGGTATTTTGAGCTGGCGTGAGTAAGTGGAGGTGGTTCAGTGTAAACTAAATGGAGAAAGGGTTTAGAGTTACATTCAAGCTATTTTTAATGGGGAAAAAATTTAAATATGTAATTTTGGTGATCAAAGATGAGTATAAAAGGGATAAAATTACTGACACCAGTGACCAGGGGGACTTCAAAAGTGGATGAAGCGTAGAAACCCACACAAAAGTCAGTCATCTTTTCTGATGCTCATTTAAAACTTGACAACACCTGCTTCCAGGATGCTTCCAGAATTTAGCAATTGTGGCTGTCACATTCCTCCATATTTAATGGTTATTTTTAAAATGTTTCAATTTTTATGTGATATTGTGGATCCTCTCTAGATTATCACTAAGCCTTACGCACAATAAATGGGCATCCGCTGTATCTGTTTTTGGAGCGTTGACAAAAAATCGACTCATCTAACCAAAAGGTACATAAAGTTGCAATTATGCTCAAATTAGAATTTGGAATGACAAATTTTGGCACCCTTATTTGTGTGTGTGTGTGTGTTTGTCTATATGAAATTGGGATAGTATCACTTAAATTACAGCATCAAGTAGCTTGGCTTGATGGCTTCATTTATACTTTCTTTCAAACAAAATACAATAATTTGTACAAGCAGGGCACACATTTTTAATAACAGAGTGAAGAGGAAGGTTGACATCATAGTTTAGCACAGCTGTCTGCCTGTAAACAGTTTACACTTCACTCTCATTATACTTTCTATTTTGTTAAAGAATACATTTAAGCTCAAAATCTGATTTGGTAAAAACAAACAACAGGCTAAAAATAGAGTAGACAAGAAGTGGAGTATAACCTGGATTATCCAACATAAGTGGAAGAGCTTTTAACAACAGTGTTCATGTCGTCTAGATAACTGATGGGAAAAACATAGCAACATATACACACACACACCCAACATGCGTTAATCCTTTGGTAAACTGATAACATGGGATCTTGTCAATGTATGCAATCATGCAAAATCTCATTTTCTAACGAAAGCTTCAGACTGTCTCCAAACTGCCCTGGATTACATGATTTGATTCCTTGAATCCAATCCCATAACCAGTGTTGGGAAAGTTCACTTTCTACATGAAACTAGTTTCCAAATTCAGTTCACAAATTTGAAAATGAACTAGTTCAGTTCATAGTTCATACTTCAAAATTTTGAACTAAGTTTACAGTTTCAAAAAATGAACTAGTTCATAGTTCTTTTTATCCATATGTGCTGCAAGCAATTTTTTTTTAATTATTGCCACAACCCAACCCATATACAACCAAAGACAGCAATTATTTTATATAAATGGGCAAAAATTATTTTATATAAACGGGCAAAGTTTGCACAGAAATGCAAGATTTGTCCCATCCTCGCAGACCTTCTCTTAAAATGCCGAGGCCTCCTCGATGCTTTGTTAACTAGATGCTGCTTCTTGTCTCTTGCCGTGGTGTGACACTGGTGGCCGGTGTTGCCAGATTGGGTTTTTTTTTCACTACATATTAAGGCCTGTTTACGTGTGTTTTAGCAGGGTTTTCGCCTGGAAGGCTATAAAGAAATCTGGCACCCTATTGTACGAAGTTAAACAGAGAGAGTGTGCGTTTACAGACACCAGACTGAACACGTTCACAGTAACGTTCATCAGGCCGTAATACAGTATGTTCAGTTCACGTTCATCCCAAAATATGAACGAGTTCATGAACTCTCGTTCAATGAATGCATGTTCAGGCACAACACTGCCCATAATACAATATTACACACTCTTTATGCATAGTCTGGCTCTACTTCTGTGTTCAGTAACACTTATGAAGGCCTACTCACTGGTAATAATAGATACTTGACAAATGAATGAATCACATTAAAAAATATTAAGTAACATATGTCAATCAACAATAAACTGCTAAAGTAACACCAGGCCATCATAGTCAACAGCTTTATTAACAACTTCACACTCAGAACCAGCCCACAAAATTGGGAACTGCACCATGCAAACAAATTTTTGGGTGTCTCTGTGCAGTTACTTGATTTGCATAATTGCTTTAATCAATTTTGTTTTTAACAACATAGCCAGCACAGTCAAATGAATAATAATTTAAGCAGCCACAATGTAAGTTAAGGTTTCTTGCATCAAACCAGTCATTTTGTTTAGTTTACATCATTTTTAACCTTCTTTCTGACACTTTAATTTTAACACGAATTATACAGGCAACATTGTTTAATTGTTCTTTGAAATATGGTTAAAGCTACACATGTGTGATTTTTACCCCCATCTAACGGTGAAAAGGTATATGACTATACAGTGAATATTAGTTTCTGTTCCTCTCAATTCCGATTTCGTTTTAACTCCTACGGTGGCCAGTGTAGTCCAAGATCAACATGGCTTCCAGTTCGACCTCGTCCATGAGTGTTAACTCAAACGTAAACGCGAAAGGCGAAGCTTGAATTAACGGGTATGTCCCTCTTTGGCTAATGTACTTTCAAGATGGAGGGGCAACATGGCGACCAACATTAGAACCCCTTACCCGTATGTATTTTCAATGGCATATTATACACTCACGAGAATACTTTATTACTTGAACGAAGTAAATATACATTAATGAGCACATATATTTTTGAAACAACTAAGTGTTTTTAGCTAAGAATAAACTAAAAGAGGTACACAGTGTAGCTTTAAAGTGTATTGCCAAACATATTGACAACAATTTATGGTAAACTAAAATACATCTAAATGTAATGGGGCTTTTTTGTCCAGATGATGAAAGTTCGATAGGTTTCTGTGTTGTGTGGACCTTAATGTTCTTTAAAAATGTCTTATTTTGTGTTCCAAAGTAGAACGAAACGCATAGAGAACAACATGAGGGTGAATAAATGACAACAAAACTACTATCCTTTTAACAAATAGCACATCCACTAGTAGTCTAACTGCACTGGATCATGAACTGATGGTAATCAATAGAGTGAAAGATTGATTAAGTCCAGCGCAGAACCCTTGTGTGGAGTAACTCCGCTACCATACGAGGACTGCCCTGAGAAGGTTTCAAAATAAACGCAGGAAGTGGATCACATCTCCATCCACTTTGAGGATCAGAGCTGATCTGCTAGAGCAGGTGAGTCAGAGACAAAAATAAAGATACAAATTAACAAATGCAGATCAGGTCAGAAAATGAAGCGAAGGCTAACACGGTCAGCTGCTCAGAATACATCCGCCTGTCTGTCCTCTAATGACATCGGCTCCTGCACAAGTAAATGGACCGGGATTAGTGAAAGATCAGACTCTACAGCGACAACTAACTCTCCAGCGAGCAGCGACAGGGTCAATCCTATAACGCGACAAGAATTGGATGATTTCGCTGCTTCTGTCTTGAGCTGAAATAAGGTTTTCATTTGTCAAACTAAAACTGGACAGGATTGCACAATTTTAATAGTAAATGGTTAAAAGATTGGATGTGTTTGTGTTTAAATCTGAGCCATGTTTTGAAATGATTAGCTTATTCTGGTTGGTTAAGGGGGTGATGAACTGAGAAATAAAATTTTCCTTGAGCTTTTGACATCTAAGAGGTCATCATATTATAAGAATATCCTGTAAGTTTCAGAACTGAAAATGACCTTGTTAGTCCAATAAAAGCTTTTATTGACACCAGCCTCAACAAACATCTCGTTTTTGAAAGTGTGGAAGTATGACGTCAATGACGCTAAAACCCCACCCGCTCATCAACGCCTACTTCAACACGGCCGGTTTAGCCCCGCCCACTCGCGCATTCACGCATAGGTAAACAAAAGCATACCTCGTGATGACACACCGGAGCGAGCTACCAGCAATAAACATTCCGTTGACAAAATGTTGTGCCGTGCCTGGCTGTGGAAGAAGACAGTCGCTGCATAAGCTTCCTCTGGATTCCAATATTAGGAATGCCTGGTTAAAATTTGTTTTAAATGACGTTCCAGCAGATGAGTGTAAAACATTATCTGTATGTTCGCTGCATTTCACCGAGGATTGTTTTGTGAACAAGACACAGTTCGAGGCTGGATTTGCAGACCGATTAAGATTAAAAAAGGCGCTGTACCTTCTATATTGGATCCAACAGGAGTGGTGCAACACACTTATGTGAGTAATATTTTTATTTTAGAAATAATAATCTACTCGGCTAGCATTGCATTGTCACAGATCGTTTGATATCTAATAATTATGTGTATGTGTCTACAAGTATCCGTTGTATTCGAGGTGCTGTTGGTTCATTGTCCTGCGATTCGGGATCGGACTCTGGGTCAAACATGTATGGGCGAATCATTCTGGTTGCCATTTTACAACAGTGGTTTTCAAAACAAATTCTCCCACGTGCAACGACCTGAAACCGACAGAGTTGAAGCTCATTATAATATGCAAAACTGTTATCCACTCACAGCAGTGGGCGTTTACTTCCTAGTCTTCAATGCGATACGCCCATAAAATCCGAGCATTTTTCAAGTAGGCTGAAAACTAGGGAAGAAAATAGCCCATAACTTATTCATTTTTATGTTTTTGAATGTAAAAACCAAGCGAACATCATAAGTTGACCTCAGACAACAAAATAAAAACATTTAAAAAGCCAGTTCACTGACCCCTTTAAGAGATTTTTAAAAGAGCAACTTCTAAAAGAGCCTTTAACTGGCCAACCTTAGTACTGATAGGCCTGGCCTGGTTACCGAAAAATCATCGGTTCAACCCTTGTGCACAAATCACTTAACCCCAAGCTGCTCAAGGGGGATTGTGCCTGAAATAAGTGTACTGTAAATTGCTCCAGATTAAATTACCTGCTTAAAGACAAAGACAGAAATGACAGAGAGTCTTACCTGAGAGCTCTGCTGAGTTCTATCGTAGTTCATCTGAGGTTTGCACTCTGCGGGCGCCCCAAAGCCTTGCCACCTCATCAGGGTCTTTGATCACAAACTCCCCATAGTCCCCCTGCCAGGCAATCACATCATGATATTCCTCCTTCCTCAGCAGCTCTAGGATAAAGTGCCACAGCTGGATCTGTCTAGAGCCAGGACTGGACTCTGGCTTATAGGCCCAGTCTGGGAACGCAAACCCTGCAGAGAGAAGAGAGATCAGTCTCTAGTTGATATGTCCACATGGAAAGTTGACTAATAAGGCCAATGATCATCCCTTCCAGTGCTGTCATCATCCTCTTCAGCAGGCATGTCCACTATACTGTGCACTCTCAGTCTCTCTATATCGTCACATCTCTTATCATCAATCACTTTGAGGTCAGTTTTAAAGTCACCAGCAATGCCACCCTCAATCTAATACAATCTGATGTGTGAAATCTCTTCTTTTTAGATGCGAAATGATTTGAAAGGGCTGCGGAAAAGAATGAGGGTGTCTAGTCACTGAGGGTGAGGACGGGTGAAGTGTGGTCAGGCAGGGTTGGTTTAAGTTGAGGCTGCTAAAGGTCAGATAGGGTAACGGCTTCCTCCACAGCTGATCCTCTTTACTTTACACTCAGTTTCACACACACAGAGGCCCTTCACACACACATATGGAACTGCTCCTGCATGTTTTTTTCTACCTTGCTTTGTGTTTTCTGAATTTTCACTAATGTGAAAGCTGCATTTGCACCTTCATTTCATTATTTAATTCATTCCTGTTATAAAATGTATGTTCTACAATGTCAAAGCTCAGTAAAACAATTCTCATACATGCATTTAAAGCTACACTGTGTGATTTTAACCTCCATCTAGCGGTGAAAAGGTATATGACCATCCAGTGAATATTAGTTTCTGTTCCTCTCAATTCCAATTTTGTTTTAACTCCTATGGTGGCCAATGTAGTCTCAAGATTAACATGGCTTCCAGTTCCACCTCTGTCCATGAGTGTTAACTCAAACGTAAACGAGAAAGGCGAAGCTTGATAGTTAACCCTCTTTGGCTAATGTACTTTCAAGATGGAGGGGCAACATGGCGATCGACATTAGAACCCCTTACCCGTATGTATTTTCAATGGCATATTATACACTCATCGAGACTACTTTATTACTTGAACGAAGTAAATATACATTAATGAGCACATATATTTTTTAAAAAACTAAGTGTTTTTAGCAAAGAATAAACAGTGTAGCTTTAAGGCATTTGGGATCATTTTTTTATCCAAAGCAAATTACATTTTTTCTTCTGTCCCAGAGAATCAAACCTACAATCTTGGCACGCTCTACTACACAGGCTATGGACACTTTTAAAGCAATCTTTTTATTAATAATCATCCAAAGCATTTTACTTAACAACTTCCAACAATTTATGGATTCTTATGAACAGGCGAATCACTTAGTCTCGGTGACTCAACAGATCTAAATTACACACTCAAGTGGTGGTTTTTCCTGTTTTTTACCTGCTAAAAACCAGAATTGTTTTTCTTCTACAAGCCAGGAATCCAGTCATGTGTTTTTACACCTGGACTGACTTTTACCTTCAGCAAATTAAGAGAATATACATGACATCCTATAACCTCTACTGGCTCTCAAAACAATACACACACACACACACTCTCTCTCTCTCTCTCTTAGAGGGTACATCTGATTGCTCCTTTAAGAGGTCAAATGTACCATGCACTAGAGAGCAAAGTCTGACTTTAGACAGGATCTGGTTTCATCTCTCTCTCTCACTCTCTCTACACACACACACGTGCACACACATGAAAAGGATCCTTACTAAGAGAAGTTTGAGCTAAATTCAATATGTCTGTCAAACTCCCTGATGAACAATGAAGAGGAGACACCATGAGTCACACACTCACTCACCAGCAGGCACAGATACAGTTACTGCTCCTTCTCAACACACATACATAAATGTTATTGATTCACATTCAGATCTACGCATAGAATCACACATATAATTCAACACATCAAGGAGAGTCCTGATTCAGGTGTGATCTGAATGAATCTGCTGTGTGAGTCGACTGATTTCTGTGTGTGTCTCAGAGTGGGCGGCTGTTACATATGCAGAAAAGCTAACGACAGTGAGGTCATGTTTTAGGATGAAACCTCTTCAGGCACTCTCTCTCTCGTGTGTGTGTGTTTAATCATGCTCCTACAGACAATTATAGAAGGTTCCAGCATCAATGCTCTGTAATGGCCCATGTTTCACACCCACATCATATCTCATGGCACCTCTGCATTTCTTAGAAATACACACAATATACATATGTATGTGATACATACGTATACACACATAGATGTATGAGCACATTGCAACATTTGGGATCAGTAAGATAAAAAAAAGGAAGGAAGTTTCTTATGTTAATCAGATGTGCATTTATCTGATTAAAACTCCCCTGAAAAAAAAACAGTAATATTGTTAAATATTAATACAATTAAAATTTTAATTTTCTGTTTTATCGTTTAATTTTTTTTCTTTAATGGCAAAGCAGAATTTTCAGCATCATTACTCCAGTCTTCAGTGTCGCGTGATCCTTCAGAAATCATTCTAATGTGCTGATTTCGGTTCAAGAAACATTTCTTCGACTTACTATTATTCGTTAAAAATGGTTGTGCTGCTTAAGTGTGGAATTTATTTCAGCTTTTATTTTTAAATAGAAATATTTCGTAAAAAATATTTTCTGGTGTTAATGGATAAATTAAATTTGAGTTAAAAAAGCGTGTAATTAATTGAAATCATGATCTAATGTTTTTGCATGATTATGCATTTTATTATGTTTTTAGGGTCCAATGAAATCCATCTGAAAGGTTTTATTGGTAACACTTTAGGGTCCAATTTTCACTATCAACTAGCTGCTTATTAGCAAGCATATTATAGGATATTGGCTGTTAATTAATACTTATAAAGCGCATATTAATGCCTTTAATGCATGACCATATTCTGCTTCACTTAATCCTTCCCAATACCTAAACTTAGCAATTACCTTACTAACTATTAATAAGCAGTAATTAGTATTCGAGTATTAGCATTAGAGTTTGAGGCAAAAGCCGTAGTTAAGAGTTAATAGTCGGAGAATTGGACCCTAAATTAAAGTAATTTAGTGTGAAAAAGTTTTATTTCGTCAAGAATTCTGTTGATTTTTGATTTATCACTAATTTACATGAAATGGCGAAATGCTTGTGAAGTGAAACACTGGAGATGAAGTTCGTGTTTATGCCCGGTGCGAGATGCTGAAAACAGTGTCACGCATGCTTGAGTATGTATAGTAATAACCTAGTATAAAACTCTTTTGTTCTGGGAAAATGAAATGCTACATCAGAACAACCTTAAACTTAGCTGTTGTCAGTCAGTGCGAGTCTTATTTTCTGTGGATGTGCACTATGAAGAGATTTGTGAAGATTTTGTTCCCTTTAAATCGGAAGTTTATGACACTAAACCTCAGTAAACATAGTAAATAGAAAAAAATCAATCATAGGGCCTTCCTAATAGCTCTAATGTAAACATCAGGTTGTGTATTTTCTATGACAATTTCTTGGTGAGTTTTTGAATCTGAATAAATCCATGTGCGTAATGAGGAGTTGTGTGTCCTGAGGAGCTGTGCAAGTGTCTTAATAGCATGCTGTGTTGTGTGAGAGTGTATGACCTCATCCCCCCACCCTACTTAACCTTTGTGACCTTCACCCCCTCATACGCCCTCCCCCCCTCCCCCAGGGGGAGAACACTAGATCCCCATTACAGAGGAGAGAAGAAAGACCCACAAAACACACACCGCATCAATAATGCAACAACCTGACTACCTTAGAGTGTGTTTTGTTGGGAGATACTCTCTCTGTCCTGGGGACGCCCGAGTGTGCGAGTTAAAAACAGAGAAGAAACTTAGAAAAGAAGAACGTGAAAAAAAACACAGCGAGATGACAAAGAGAGGAGACAAGACAAGAAAAAGAAGAGAAAAGAAAGGAGAGGACAAGAAGGAAAAGAAAAGAGTGGGACTGAGGAGGGAATGGGAGACAGGGAAACAATAGAGAGAGGGACAGGGGGATGGGGTGAGAGAGAGAGAGAGAGAGAGAGAAAGAGAGGGATGAGATCATAGCTCTTCTAGTAGTCTGTTGTCACTCAGGTCAAATTGTCTCTCTCTCTCCTCTCTCTCTAGCATCGATTTCACTCAAGAATGTAAATTTCACAGGCGCTCCAGCACTTAAGTCTTTACATAGGAAGTATTTGAAGAATTCAGAGAATCCGAGGAACTTACCGGTGTGCTCTGCATAGTGGCGTGTTTATATGGAAAGAGGTAGACAGAAAGAGAGTGACACACTTTCACATTTGTAATACATTTTAAGACCTCATTCCATATTTTCCTAAAATGTCTGAATGAGATCAAATGCAGGTGTTACTGGAAGATGGCAGACATGCATGTCACAGCCAAATATAAATGTGAACTGCACTCCTATCAGATTCCAGGCAATTTTCTCTGGCTTAATCATTATCTCTATAACAGAGTGGTCTTAATATGAAATTACAGTCTTTTATATTGTATTTTCTGTTTAGCATTTATTTGATTTTAAACTGTTATTTTTAACCATTTCCAAGTGGATTGACTGGTCGATTTCGTCTGAAATAAAAGTTACTTAATTTTTAATTATATGAATATATACTGGACTGCTTCATAAAAACAACAAATCACATTCACAACCTATTTAAAATTGTATACACACTGTTCAAATATTTGTGGTTAAATAGAATTTTTGGGGGGTATTTTTTATTCAGAAATGTTAAGGTTAATACATTTACCGTTAGTAAAAAGTGTAAAATAAATTCTGTTGTTTTGAACTTTCCACGAAAATAAACAAGCAGCACAACTGTTTTCAACATTGAAAACAATAATAAAAAAAGTGAAAAGTTGTAATTCCAAAAATCATAATATTAGCAAGATTTCTGAAGAATCATGCGACACTGAAGCTTTGCTTTTTTACATTTATATTAAAATAAGAAAGTTATTAGTCATATTTTTATTTTATTTTATTGTATTTACTATATTTTCTGATCTAATAAATACAATCTTGGTGAGAAAAAACCTGAAACAATCTGTCCGACCCCAAACTTTCGGACAGTGTACATTATTTTATTTTATGAACATTATATCTCTTGTATTTTTTCACAATCTGCGTATGTAATGATGCTCAAGCTAAACTCTTACGCTAATAAAGCACTTTGAAACTGGGACTGAGAGAGAGAGAGACTCAAAATGACTTATCAAAAAGTTCAGAAGGAGTTTTCTGTCAGGCAGCACAGAGGAGGGATTCAGCTGTTGGCTGGGGAAAAGGCACAACAAAGACGGCTCTTTCTCGGTCTCCTCTATTCTCAGATGGGAGCTGCCAAAAAATCGAATTTGTAAAATAAGGATAGATAAATCAAATTCATCACGTTTTGAAGGCTATCATTTTATGCCGCTCTCCAAAACTCCTGAAGCCTTTTCATCTGTTTCCAACAGGATTAAATGAGCAGGACTTGAAAAAGAACATCATTGCCTGTGATTTCAGTGGCAGTAGATCTTCATGTAAAGTACACTGGACCTGTGGACTGTTCCCTGGTCTTTTTCACACCTCTGCTGAGACTGTGAGCAAGTGTGTGTGTGTATGTGTAAACTGATAGAAAATAACTTGGTGTGAAGAGAGAAGGAGAGAGAATATCAGTGGTTTAACACTAACAGGTGAGTGTTAGGGCTGAATATAGCACAAAGTCAGCATTCAAAGTGAGTGTTTTGAGTGTGGATGAGCATGTTTAGAACAAATCTTTTAGCCGTGTCTTATTCCTTTTCTCCTAAAAACTTTATTTTAAAACCAGTCCACGTACAGAGACCTGAACGACATAACCTGCTCACAAACATCAGTGTTTGTTTATTAATAATGTCACATGATTTAATTTAGTCTCGCTTATGCCATTACAAGCTGATGTTACGAAATTATTTAAAGGGATAATATCATACAATTTAAATGTATTATTCATTAATAAGTTCTGCTTATAATGTTACTAATGTTTTTGTGTCACAAAGAGATTTTTTGGAGAAAAAATTTTGCTTCTGCATCTGAAATGCCACTTTCGCATGTGAAATGAGCTGCAACAGCTTATGAGTTTGCTGCAAATACAGATTCTGACTTGTGGAAAACAGCCCTGAAAGCTCTGAAATGAAATGACTGAAATTATATTGAATCTTGTTCAAAATAAACTTTGAAGTGTGACAGATGCGCAAAATGTGCAGCAGCAGGCAGCACTGGCAAAACTAATGGTAGAAAATAGCTGGCTACAGAACATAATGAACTGATATCATATATAAGGCAAGAAAAAAAGTGAACAGGGTGAAACTATAGTGCCGTAAGATTCATTATACAGCATGCATTACAACCAATTAATGAGAGTGAACACACATATGAATAGGGTAGAATGTAACTCTTCACTGTAAACACTCACACACACAAGAGCGGTTTCATTATGTGCCTTGAGGAACGTAGAAATTAGACCAGGGGGTTAGTGGTGGCCTTGAACCTCCAAAAATAGATATAAACACTGAGGTTATTGTTTGAGAGAGAGAGAGAGAGAGAGAGAGAGAGAGAGAGAGAGAGAGAGATAGAGGGGCGACAGAAGAGAGAGCAAAATCAAAGGATGAAATAAAAAGTTAACGGGGTTACAGAAGTTACGGGGTTTCACTTTAACTTTCTCACTGTAAATTTCTTCCTTCACACACCAGTACTTCTGCAGTTCTTTCTAAAGAACCAAGCAAGAGAGAAATAGGTGGAGAGGTATGCTATTAAAATAAAAATGTTTGCATAATTTTTCTTTAAAGGTGCTAAACTTTTCTTCTAAAATGAATCCCAAAAATGAAAAATTTTCTGAAAATGAAATTCATCGGATGTGACGTGCATGCACGCTCCCAAGTGTCTCTCCTTTTTATATAGTTTATGTGACGGCACTACAGCTGACGACATGGAGCTCTGATTACACCCAAAAAATGACCTGCCTTTAGCACAACACACACTCCAACACAAACCCACATAAATATAAAAACAAAACAAAACAAAATGCATCTGCTGAAGCTCGTCAGGCCAAACGTGAATCGGATCGACTTAGGACGAAAACATGGATCATACATCGGCAGAGCGTCCAATGGAGAGACCTCCGCTATTTTTATTGTGATAAATTACAAGTTTTCAGATATGCTGAAATAATGGTAAACTGTAATGAAATAGTAAGGTAAACTACAGAATACAAAAGAAAGAGAAAAACAAAAAGAAGGAGCTTTAGGATGTAACTTTTATTTTATGTACTAGATCTAATGTCTAACACCACTCATCCCTTTACTATCATATTGTTTATAATACACATTTCCAGACACGTTCAGTACAGTAATGTTACTTACTACAATATTTCTGTTACACTGAAATGGGTAACGCTTTCCTTTACAGTCCAGTTACCCATGTAAATACTATGTACTTATTTTAGTAACTACAATTACTGGGTAATAACTAGTACTAACCCTGAACCTACCCCTAAACCTACCCCTGTTCCATGTACTTACCTTATATTAGCCAGTACTTTCTAGGTAAGTACACTGTAAGTACTGTACTGTAAAAGGAAGCGTTACCAGAAAATGTTCAGTTTAGTTAACTCAACCGTTTTCATTATCATATTTTACATTCGCCTATGTTGACGCGTGCAGTGGGACGTTGCAGTTTACATGAGTTTCCAGCATGTTTTGTGATGCTTTCTCCAGTGTGGTGAAAGTCTGAGTGTGGCCGTGTACCGTGAGTGCTTGCTCTTGTGTTCAGCACGCGCAAGAGCACGAACGCTCTTGTGAAAAATGAGTTGCAATCTGAAACATCACCAATAGAGGCTGCTAAAAAAATACATATAGCACCTTAAATTCCTGCCACCAAAAACACCAGCACTCGATGCAATTTAGCCCACCAAAGAAATTCTGTCATCATTTACTCATCCTCATGTCACGGCCGTAAACAAGTCTTGAACATTGGGGGTAAACCAAAGTTAGTTTTTTTCTTTTTTGCGAGTGGGAAGGGGCAATTTTTTATTTAAAGGATTTTTTATTAATAGGGTTAAAAGGAATTTTAAAAAATGCTGCATATTTCTTATCGTCTCAAAAAGGCTAACCACTGGATATAACTGTTAGTTGCTGACAGTTTATATGATAAAACAGTTTCAAATATTAAAGCTGCAGTCTGGCATTTTTCCTCTTTGTCGCCATCTCTGTTCAAAACCTGCAGTCATTCGCGGAATTATCAACTTTACGCGAGATTGTACTTCGACAGCAGCAGCGCAGATAAACACAATGTTTGAGTAAACTGTGAGGCTGTGAGTCACCGTGCCGGTGTGGATACTGGCATTCAGAATCACAGATTATTCTTTCTGGTATGTATCTAAGTATGTATCTAGTATGTAAGTATGACCAACAAGAATTTTCACCAGAAAATGTCATCTGAACTTTAAGAAACGTCCTCTTTGTTATCATTTTTAATTCCAAATAAGCTACCGGACTGCAGCTTTAAGTGTTTAGCTACTTAACATCTTACCACACAATCTTTCACTGTTAAAACTAAAGCTGAACGTTTGGAGTTTATCCCTCGTTTCCACCTCACTTTTTTGATTGTCCGGAAGCGGCTTTGTGCATTTTACTCTCACTTTAAAATGCGAATATTTCGAATTAGCGGCAATTTCTGGGTTGGCAATTGCTTGAATGGTGGGTTCTTATTATTCTTAATGAAAAGCACAACAACAACGTTTTATTTGTAGTGTTTGTTCTCTAACTGAACTAAATTATTTTTTATTACTTTAAAAAAATCTAATCGACGGTGGGGGTGGTGCCACATGATGTCATCAGCCAGCCAAGTGATGTAATCCGTGTGCGGCTGAACACGGTGTAACACCAGTAACAGCCTTTTATGAAGTTGTTTAAATGATGACAGAACTTTTATTTTTGGGTGGAATATATTTTTAAAAAGCCAAACATATCTTTTCTTACACACACACATACACTTTACGTGTTGCAAGTGTTGAGAATGTGCAATATTCACAGGGGAGAAGTGGACATCCCGCATCCCAGAGCTCAGAGTATTTGTTCTCATCCTCCGATCACTTCCCTTATATTTCTCCGCTCCATCTCTCTCTCTGAACATCACTTATTCACTCAATCCCTTGACAAGAACCACTTGTCCCCTATCACTCTCTCGCTCATTTAAATTACCATCTAAAACTTCTCACACTCCTGCAGTCATTTCCACTCTCTTTTTAACTCGCTCACTTATTCTCACACATACAGTTTTTCATGCTTTCAAGTATAATATTTACTATACCCTACCTCTAAACCCATACTTACAGAGATATTTTTGGATTTAGGGGTGACAATTATTTAATAAACAAAATTAATTAAATTAATTCATGAGAATTCTGTCATTATTTACTCACCCACTTTTATTTTTGGATGAAATATCCCTTTAACCCTCACACAAATCTTGACAAATTGACATTATTATATGTAAAGCAAAACATGATTTGTGAATCTTTCCAGTGAGGACCACTTAAAATGTCCAGGTCGGTTCTCAACATGTTTTTAATACATTTGCAAGGGCAAAATTTGTCCCTCACAAGTATATTTACACACATACACAGCCTCTCGCCAGTTAGTGTTAATGTTCCGACAGGTAGCTGGAAAATGAGAGTTCAGCCCTCCCACCTTAACACATTACTGCTCAGAGTGTGTTAGTGTTTGTGTAAGACTTTTAAGGACCCAGTACTTGCCCCTGGGAAACCTCTTTTCACAAGGTCACTTCTGTCAAAAACAATGCAATCATGTCGAAGATAAAAAATATCAACCAAGTGACGCAGTCATCTGACGAGTCATTGACAGGTTATATCACCCCTAAGTCACTAAGTATTTCAGCGCTGTGGCTGAACGCCTGTAATGCAGGAGTCGTAGGGTTAAACGTCACAAGAGAGTTACAGTAAAGCGTGTTTGTGTACATGTGTATGTGTGCGTACATGTACGTGTGACTGGGTGTTTCCTGGAATGTGTCACCATTGCGGTACAGGAAGTTAGCAACTGTTCTGCACCACAACAACATCTCTGCTTCTTGTATAAGTGCGTGCACGCGTGTGCGTGTGTGTGTGTGTCTGTGTGCATGTGTGTGACAGATTTGACTCCTGACTCTTCTGTACTAAAACATTTGTCACTTTCCTCACATTTAAATCATGATCTGACTAGTCCCAAACTTTCAATGAAAGTCACGCCAACTGACACACAAACATTTCACAGCATGGAGTGATAAAGATAATAAAGAAAAACAAGCAACAGGGACAGTGTGTCGGTGTGTGTGCGAGTGTGCGTCAGTGCTGACTCAATGCGTGAGCGTGTTTGTAATTCAGCCTTCACAACGCAAACAATCTCTCCTCCATTCCCTCGCTTTCTCCATCCTCTCCCTCCCTCACTCTCTTGGACACTGTCTCTTAGCAACCAGACACTTCAGGCCTAAAAATAAACCCCTAGAAATGAAGAGAACAAAGAAATAAAACATAAACGACAATTAATCCTTTCACCAGAGCGTGAGTCTCAAATAGAAAAAGGTAGGAGCCAGAAAGGAGCACGAAAGAAATAAGCGAGGCCCAGGAGCACAGATGAAAGAAACCGTGAGAGAGCCAGCAACAGGTATTTGTTAGTTTTCTCGTGCACTTCTAGTTTGCTGGGAAGTAAGCAGGCTTCTCTCAAGAGTCTACAAACAAACACACACACTATATTAGTGAAAACTCTTAAAGGGGTGGTTTACTGCTTTTTTCTTTTTGTGTGATTGTGTTTGATGGGGTGCAATATAACATGTATTTGTGTTTTTTCTTTTTTAAAAGTCTTATTTTTCATAAATTTCAACTTTATTGTAAGGTGCTTTCTCGTCTGTCATTTGAACGACAGGTTTACATCCTGAATCTATGAAACCACTCCCTCAGAAACAGGCAGTGGGCTCAGATTGGTTAGTTTGGGCCGGTGTGTTGTGATTGGCTAAACTGTGTAGTGCACATTGTCCCGAAACTTCATGCCTATTACCTTTATGGCCGAATGTTGCATGTGGTCAATGTGTAAATAATGGTGTCAATACTGCAGTATCAGTATAAGCCAAAATCAGACCCAGAAAGTGGCGATGAAGAGAGTCCAGCAGAACCTCCCTAAACACGGCACTTACAAAATGTTTCTGAATGGTATTTTAAAAAAAATTATTATTATATTCAATTCTAATATTATTATAAGAATTTTGATACGTTGTTACTTGAAAATGCAACTGCTGCTTGTTTTTGAGATATGGTTTTCTCCCTGATTAAACATTTAATATAACTGAATAAACGTTTTTTAAAGTTATTGTTTTATCGATATAATCAACAACCGTTTATCTATTCACAAAAGTTAGCTTACTCAGTGTATCGTTTTACTTTGGTGTAGCCTACGTGTGGCATACTGTGCACTGAGAACAACAGCTGAAGTTTGCTGTGATTACATAGCCGATAATTTTTTTTAACTTTATACACATTTTGTCTTACACAAAATAGCATTCGAACTAACTGGCTATATACACATACAGCGTTGGCATTGGTTTACGTTCTTGATCAAATTGAAAAATTACAACATAAAGTGTATATATATATATATATATATATATATATATATATACATGAAAAATACATTTACAAAATTAGTATATACAAATGCAGGTCCAAAATGTTTGTACGCGTTTGTCGTGGACACGAAATAGCTAGGGCTGTCAACTTTAGTCGTTTAGTCGACTAATCAGTCGATATCGTCTTGGTCGACTGAAATTCTTATTGGTCGACCAGTCGCATTTTTTTTTTTTTTGCCAATAGAAATACATTTTCAATGATTTACTCCCTGATATTTATTCCTTTATAAAGCAGTTATTTATTACTGTATTCTAAATATAATTAGCCTATGTTTTATCCCCAACTTTAAATGCTTTTAGGCTATTTCTTGTAACTGCGCCACAGTTTAGCGCACACACATAACACACTCGGGAACCGCACCTACTGGCTGCGCTGCTGCTCGCGCTCAGTCAGGGATGTACTGGTAGGTGGTTTTGCTGTATTCATTCAGTTCACGCTACTTTAGTCGACAGAATGTCCAAGAAATCTAAATCTTTTGTCTGGCTACATGTTTGTGGAGGTAGGCGACGGTGGCGACCGCGTTGCTCCATTATGAGCGCGCACATCGCGTGCCTATTTAAAATCAAACTTGAGCGCGCAAAAGACGTGAGCAGCTCTTTTAACGGCTTTATCATACTGACTCAATAGATTGTTTTCTTAATAGGTTTTTATCTGTACACTTGACTCATTTGAAAGTAGCCTAAACAATGTAACAAAACGAAATTAAACTTATATGCTATCTTACAACACAGCCTAGATTTCAGATAGTTTTTTAGGCTATTTTGTCTGTTGTTTAAGACGCCTAACAGATCGGCTGGACAAAAGTTAACCCATAGCTTTGTAAGTAAAGAAGAATACAGCCTGTATAAACGAGAGCTTTTGTTAGGATTTTGCATTATGTGGCAGATAGCAGGTATATTATTTTGTAGCGTGTGGTGTGATCAGGTGCGCGATTGTGACCGTCACTATAGACCAAGGACAGAGCTCCTCACTTGCAGTTAAACAAATCACTTAATTTTCAAAGAATTGTATTATTATTATAGTTTTATTTATTTTCGATGTTTTTTCGTTGTTGTTTTATAAATGCTCTATGACAATTGTTTAAAAATGTTCAATCAAAACATCCGTTTTTTTTTTTTTAGTCGACTAATCGTCGCGCAGGACAAGACCTTGGTCGACTTAAGGATTTCTTTGGTTGAATACAGCCCTAGAAATAGCATAACTAAGTGGCTATAAAGCCAGCGCTGGCATTTGATAAAACTAAAACATTACGTCTGAAATTATACATGCAAATACTTAAGTCTTAAATAAAATTATGTCTTACAAGTTGTGGCCCAACAACTGCTGCCTCTGATTTTAAAGTTGGAACTGCTTCATGTTTTAGTAACAGTTCCTTGTTGAATCCGGCATTGAATTTGTGGAGATTCTGGAAGCTGTCTTTCGTAAAATGTGCAGCACAGAGAGCTAAATAACGATTGTAATTTTCAGGAACATAATCAAACATAAATTGTATCCATTGTTGACGAACTACAACGTCTGTGGGAAGCCTGAACACACAAGACCTGACAGCTGGGTAAAAACAACACACTTTCGACGAGCCGCAGAAAAATGGCCGTGCCCTTTTTGCATATTCCGGAGGGAGGGTTGATGTAAATGTATGGGTTAGTTACGTATAAAACCCGTTGTAGTCCCATTCTATTCGTTTTTGTAGGCATTTAACTTCCTGAATTGATCTCTGCTTGCATTGAACTTTCAGCACTGCAACTTTGCAGATCCTATTCATGCACCAACAGCAACATTACACACTATTTAAAATGAAAAAAGCTGAAATCGCAAACAACCACCCTTTAAAGGTTTTCACACTAAGACACTGATCTTTCTAAACAATTAGCCTAAAAAAACAACAATACAAATAATTTGATTTGATTTGGTCAAATTCGAGTGAAGACCACTATAAATGTTCTCACAAGTTGGACGTGGTTCAGTATATGTGAGCAGAAACAAGCAAAACACTCTACTTTTGTTTAGTTTTTGACTTTGGTATAAAGTCAAAGTTCTTCTTGTTCAAATGTAGCAGAAAAGGGAAAACCCGCTCTCCTTAATTTAACCAGATGAACACACACTTATGCAGATGCACCTGACTGGATTACAATACTGGCAGAGAAAACCTGGTTCACACACACATGCTTCATTAGCACACCTGATTTAAACAGTGCGGTCCCACCACAGACTTCCTCTTTGCCTGGGTGGAGGATAGAGAGGGAAATACATTTAAATCCAATAATATTGACTGTAATAAAATCAGTCAAACACAATAAAACCTCTTCTCTCTGACAGACCTTTTATCACACATTAATTATAAAAGCATTGTGCTTGGCAACTGAGAACTGAGTGCAAACATACAACGAAATATAAAACACATTCTGATGTTTTGATAAGTAACAAAAGTAGCAACAGATCTTTCTTCCATATTGTGATATCCGAATGAAAGGGATTATCAGGAAAAATTTAGGGAGCTTGCAGTTAAGTTGGGTATAAGTCAGCTAAATAGAAAAGAGAGGTCCGGCATACTTCACCAGAGATAAGTTTGTTTGAGGTTAAAACAATTCTTTTTCACAATACTATCAATAATGCATTTAGAAATAGAAGGAGTGAATTTTCATTTATGCCAACTTTAATGTTTTCAATTAAATATTTATTACAAAAAAGTTTCATGAACTTTTAAGTCTTTTAGAAACAGACAGCTCTGCATGCAAAGATAAGTAAATGAGTTCGATGTTGATTCAGTAACCTCTTAAAAGATTCAGTGGGTTCATTCAGTGAATGATTCCTCAGTCTAATTCAAACCAATAACAGATGAGTTTCTGAGTCTTACAGAAACGATTGACTAAAAGAACAGGCTCATAAGAGTCATTTGTTATGAATTTGGAAAATGCTGGTCACACTGTATGTTTTGTTTTTTGTTGTTTTTTCGTGCAGACTGGGAGGACAACTTAAAGGTCCCATGAAATGGGGTTTTAGCATTTTATAATCTTTCCTGGGTTGCCCTTACAATGTTAATTAGATCAAAAATAGTCATAATTTAGAAATAAAATGCATTTTTCCTAGCCTGATTTTAGCTTTTGATTTGAACGCTCTGTTTGAAGGGGCGTGTCTGCTGTGGGATTCAGTGTAACCGGGCACTGCTGTGATTGGCTGGCATGCTTGCATATCAAATAGCAACATATTACATGTGAAACTCTTTTGAATACTTTTACTACAGCTATTATAGGTTTTTAATATTACAGCTATCAGAGATTAAGGAATTGGTAGAAGTTATCCTACTATAAGAAACAATGTGAAGTTGATATTGTAGTCACTGGCTTGATTACCTGTCTGAACTTGAACAATAAGGCTACACATCAGAAGTTGTTGCTTGGTAGCTCGATCGATTAATTTTCAGATGTTCATCGAGGCCCAAGTTCACGAAACGTTGTCGGTGAAATGTTTGGACCATACAAAAGTTGTATCGACAGCATTTCCAGAGAAAATAAAATGAACCCATTGTTTCTTCAGAGGCTCGGATGAAGGAACTTAAAAAATACTTTTGTGTTCATTTGTACACCCGAACACTGATCAACCATGCTTCGGCTCGTTTGCAAGCCATGATATCTCTCGAGGAAAAACTCAAATCGCGCTCACAGCGTTCGTAACGTTACTTCCTAGCTAATTTTCTCTTGGGCGAGCCAAATTCTCTGGGCGGGCAAAGCAAGAGAAGGGGAGGTGACCTTACCTCCACATGACATCAGACAGAGGAGATTCAAGATCAGCTTCGTCTGAGCTTCCTTTCTCAAAGGCAGAGAAAAATATAGCCAAAGCTTCGATTTACACCGAATTAAAATTTCTAGCCACTGGGGGGCCATATACAGGTTCAAGGGAACTGATATTAATGTTGAAAAACTTCAGAAAGTGAAAGTTTTATGTATCTGGGACCTTTAATAGAAATATGTGTTTAACTGTCTGACTTTCAAGAGTGGCCTGAAAAGCTATTGGACATTCAAATCAAACTTTTTAATAAAGAAACATTGTGTCTTATGAAAACGGTCATTGAAATGGTTAACCGTCATTAAATGGTATACACTAGAGTGTACACAGAAACCCCCTCCCATCAGAGCACAGCACTTTTATCACCCTCCTCATCTTTGTTTGTGTACGGCAGTCTGACTTGCGTCTGTCTGACGTGTAACCAGGCCAAAAATACTTCCCTCTTCTTTATCTCCATCACCCCATTCCTCACCCCTCCTTCCTTCACCTCCGTCAGCCCTGTTCTCCCTCTCTTCCTGCTATTCTTCTACCTCTCTAATTTTAGATAGTGTGTGTGTGTGGTGGGGGGGGACATATGTGAACAATCTGAGAGCGAAAGAGAACAGAGAATATGAGTGTTTCTATCCAAGTTACACAGTTGTAACACTTGGAGTTGGTGAGAGACTTCTATAGAGGTATGAGGAATGTGTGTGCGCTCAAGTTTTCCAAAATGGTCTTGTTGTTGCCTCATCTGTCAGATAGTGGGTGAACTAATAAAATTTAATGGCCATTTAGAGTATTTTTATTTATTATATTAGGAATAATAAATAGGATGCACCGAAATGAAAATTCTTGGCCGAAACCAAAAACCGAAAAAGAGGAAACCAAGGCTGAAGACCGAAACACCGAAAGAAATTATGCCAATTATTAGTATTATTGCACTTATGGTTTTGACTGTGTACAAACAAGGCTTATTCTCCCTCGGGTTCAATACACTGAACAATACGTCCACACCGCAGACATGTTGCTTCAGACAAGCACGTGCAGTCGCGGTTTCTGTTTGCGTCATCACGCTTTCGGCCGTATTTTTCAGATACTAAAAGCTTTACGGTTCGAAACCCAAGTCACTTTGGTCCATTTTGACCAGAAACTTTCAGTGGCCAAATATTCGGTACATCCCTAATAATAAATGATATATTTTAATTACATATGATCCGTTTTGCATGAGCCATGACATTTCAATTGTTAGACAGTTTATCAGTCTTTCAGTTCGGATCCAGCTCCAGGCCCCGTCCACACTACCTGCATTTCAGTTTTAAAACTAGACATTAAAACGAATACAATCTCCGTCCACTGCGCAATTCTTTATCTGTGTATTAGAAATGATCTCCGTCCACATTAAAATGACTGAAAGCGCGGATCACCTGACGTTCACCAACACTGGGGCATGCGGCTGTGCCGGTGTAAACAGTGATTGACGAATCAGGGAAGGATACGCCATGACTGATGACACCCAATCATAGAGCCGAGCGCTGAGCTTCTGCTGCGTCAGCGTTTCTGAAGTGCTCCCGTTTTGTCTCGTCTACACTAAAACACCCTTCCGAGATTCAAAACGAAAACAGAGCTTGAGCGCTTTAAACTTTCTCCCGTTTTAGGTCTTCGCTTTCCCGTTTTAGTCTGGAGGGAGGTGCAAACGTAGCAGAAGGTCTCCGTTTCTAAACGAAACGCAGTCAATATGGACGGGCGCTTACATTAGCAAGGCTCAGAATATCATTCTCACAACTCAATATAAACCACATATTTTTTATTAATTTGAACTGTCTGGCAAGTAACATTATTTACTTACCCAAGCCAATTTTTACTCGCATTTGGTGCTTCCAAGCGCTCAGTTTGAACCCTGTGTGTGTGTTGTTTGTGGAAGCGAGGGGACAGAGGACAGGACACAGTGTGTATGTGTGTTTGAGTGTGTGTCCAATGGTAAACATGCACAGAGCTGGAAAGACATGCAGAGATACCGCCTGTCACCATCATACACACACACACACAGGTAGACGTACTTCTATGTGATGGTGGTGTGATGGTGAGCAGCAGGACGGCTGTGCTCCATATCTCAGAGATGCTTAAATGGATCTGCTCAAGCTGATTAAAGCCCTGCTGCTCATCATTACATAACACTCACCTCACTCACACCACAGGAGACCTGGATTACAGCCACCGGAGTGTGTGTGTCTGATCTTCAGCATGTCTAGATTCAGTCAGTGTTGATCTTCTGCTGAGTGTGTGTGTGGATCCGTGATGTTCATGGATGGAGAACCACACACACACACAGCAGCAGCAGGGAGAGATCTCATTAATTGCTGGAATGATTGTATTATCAGGGCAGAGTGTTTTGGGTCCAGATCTGACCACACTCATTGCATCTTCCTCTCATCCTGTTGTTTGTCTTTCGCTCTCAATTCTATCTGTCTCTCTACCTCCAATCATTTACCTCTGTGTCACTCTTTCCATCACCTGTTTGTCTTCCCAGTCCCCTGTCCTATCTCTTGTCCCAGTCCCACTGTCTCTTAATTTCAAAGTACTTTGCTGGAGAGATTGCAAAGCATAAATGCACACAACAAAAGCAGTGACACAAAATAATCATCAATAATCAATAATGATGGCACAGAGGATAAGGCCTTTGGTGTGAGAGACCTGGGTTTGAATCCACTGTGTCCCTGAGCAAGACACTTAACCCCTAGTTGCTCCAGAGGCGTTAGCTAAATGAATAAATGTAAATGTAATCATTCATCAACATCATTGTCATTATAAAATAAATAAATTAGTGCTGGGCAATGATTAATCACGATTAATTGCGCACCCAAAATAAAAGTTTGGGTTTACATATGTGTGTTTACTGCGTATAATTACTTTGTATATATATATATATATAGATACACACATGCATGTATATATATTTAAGAAATATGTGCATGTATATATTTGTACAAAATGTATATTATTTATAAATATTAATATTTTATATATAAATATTTTTTTCCTTAAATATCTATACTGTACATGCATGTGTGTGTATTTATATATACAAAGTAATTATACGCAGCAGACACACAATGTATTATATAAACACAAACTTTTATTTTGGATGCGATTAATCGCGATTACTCGTTGCCCAGCACTAAAATAAATACATAAAATTATAATAAAATACAAGTAATAATAATTTTAATAAAACAAAACAAATGATAGCAATAAAGATTATCTCTTTCACTGTCCTTGTCCCTCGTCTCGTCTCGTCTCTCTCAATACCAGTCCCCCTGTCTCTCACTCTTTCTCTGTCTCTCTGCCTCTAGGGACAGATTTACCTCCCTCGGATAGAGCAAGTAAAGGCTGCTACATTATGCAAGACACTGATGATGTAATCACGCTCACTCACTCCTCTCAAACACACACTGCCTCGACCAAAGCAAGCAAGCATCAGCTACTGGGATGTAGAGAATCAAAACAACCATCATCATCATCATCATTATAAGGACTCCTAGTAACAGCATCAGCCTTGTTAAACATGATTCCACTTGAAACACACATAACACTCAATTGACCCTCGACCAAACAGTGTGTATTTTTTTAAAGCAAACCAACTGCAACATGAAATTATTTGTTGATCTTAAGACTTAGACTTAAGAAAACTTTAATGTCCCCGAAAGGCAATTTGTTGTGCAATACAGGCATATTGACACATAATCACACATAATCCACATACACAAAGTCATAAATAAAAAAATAAAATACAAAAAAATAAGAACCACTTCACATTACTTCACGTTTTTCCAATCATACCCCTCCCCCCACCTTATTTGATTGGGTTATTGCCATAGGAATAAATGAGTTTTGTTCTAATTTTCGGGTATCTATATCTACCAACCAGAAGGGAGTGTTAACACAACCATTCTGTCTGTAATGTATCAGTATTTACAATAGTGAGGTCAATGAGGTCACAAAAATGGGACTATTTTATTGCAACTAAGTGAACACCCTGATGAAGGCCAGTGGGCTGATACGCATTGGTGTTTTTTAATGGTTTAGCCCTCGACTAATAATAATAAAGGCTTTTTTTACTTTTTGTAACCTACTGAGTGTGCCTGGACTTGGATTTTTCTTCCAATTTTTATGAAAGTTTACGTACATTTGGGTGTTTCATCATCATTTTCAAATAATGAGTAAGTCACGTTGTCAACCTACTGACCCAGGTTAGCACTATAACGAAGCAGAGGCAGAGATTTCTTGATTATTGCTGGACTGGTGCACAGTTTTATGTAATAAACACACATGCACAAATTCATGCATATACACAATGCAGTCCTTTGGGTAGAGATAAGAAGCTAATTGTTGAATTCAAATCACTTGGTCGTTACTAAACCATATACATGTTTGAGTGAACACAGTACACATATTGCACTATGAGTGCCAGTGTATAAGTATTTGAACATCTACACACAGTATGGGATGGAAAATAGCAGGAAGGAAGAAACTCCGCCCGGGGAATCCCATCCAAAACACATCTATCCCCTCACCAGTCCTTTATCCACACAGCCACACACACACACACACACACTGAGGCAGCTGGCATTGAGTTACAGTACCGCAGTGGCAGACAATGGAAGTACACATTTCTCAGAACACACACCTTGCTAGTCATCCAAACACACACACACACACACACAAATTCTCCAATACTACAAGCACACGGATGCTCAAACAACACAGACATCTTCAACAAAGTGCAACAGAGGGCTCTGAAATCACTTTATGAATTGTTGCACACACAAAGCAACACAAACACAAGGCTGCAAACCGTAGCCCCCAACAGAACAGATAAATAAGCAGTCTCTGAGCAGCAGGCCAGGGTAAACCTAATAACTCTCACCACACATTAGCACAAAATGGCCGTTCAGTCAAGCCCTGGTTCCATGTGTTCTGTAAAATAATCAACGTATAAAGTTTGCAGATCTTCCTCATCGTTTAGTGCATAGGTTTGATTCCCCCTAGTGGGGAGATTCTTCTTTTAGACATTCCCATAAGTGATCAATAAAGTACTTATCAGGTCTTATCTTACATGCCAAAGGTAGCGACTTGTTGTACATTTACAAGTGAAGTGTGTATTTCTATACACTTAAATTTCTATCACAAATGTTTAGGTTTCAGTTAATACATGGTAGGAGAAACTTTTAGTGATCAACTGTGCATTTTATACACAATATACAAATAGTATCACTGTAATAAATCTGGAGTCTGTAAGATTTAATATACATTTATATAGATTTAATAAGACAGCATATTGTGAATATTATTACCATTAAATGTAATAATTTTTTAAAACCTATATTTTAAAAATGTAATTTATTCATATGACCAGACCTTAAGAAATCATGCTGATTTGCTGCTCAAAAAAACATTTCATCTTATAAACGTTAAAAACAGTTGTGCTGCCTAATACTTTTGTGGACTGGGAGTTCGGTATTTATTTCAGGATTATTTGATGAACAAAAAGTTCAAAAGATCAGGATTTATTTGAAATATAAAAACTTTTTGTAACCATGTAAAATCTTTTAATCAGTTGATTGCATCCTTGGCTAATAAAATTATTAAATTCTTAACAATACTACCCCCAAACTTATAGATTATACGCACGATACCTGTCTGTTAGACTTGACATGAGTTTTTGTTCAGATCTATTAAATTATCCTAAAACACAGTATTAATGCAATTCAGTAGCTTTTTGGCTTTATCTTTCATTTCTATTTCATAGAACAGCAGGAAAGCAGTAAAAAATAAGTTTTTTTAATTATTCTAAAAATGTGTATACTGATCTGAATTAGTATCTAATTAGTTTTTTGTATGTCTTTTAGTTTTTCAAAAGATTTTAAGTACCGTGTTTGAAGAGTGCGCATTAGGGATGCTCCGCATCGATCGGCCGTGAGATCGGTATCGGCTGATCATGACAATTTTTGACTCGATTGGTACTCACTAACTTGGCCGATTCTTACAAACCGATCGCGATTCGATGATTCGACGCGTGAGGACGTACGTGATGCTTATATTGGAGAATGTTTAATTAAACCTTATTTGTTACATCAGACTTCTCCATGTTGGAGTTTAAATGTTTCTATTTATTTTTATTCTCTTTAACATTGAACAATGTTTAATTAAACCTAATGAGTTGTATCAAACCACTTCAATTTGTTCTTTTAGGAGTTTAAATGTTGTTTGATTTTTTTATTTTTTTATTTTGTCCTGCTCAGACTTGTATTGGACGATGTTTAAGTTACATCAGACTTCTCCATTTTAGGAGACTAAATGTTTATTTTGTCCTCCACAGTATTGGACAATGTTTAAATAAACCTTATGAGCTGCATTAAACTGTTCCATTTTGTTTATTTGTCTTATATTAAGTCAATTAAGCATCGGAATCGGTATCGTTATCTGGCCGATCACCATGACAAGAAATCGGTACTCGGTATCGGCTGCAAAAATCCTGATCGGAGCATCCTAGTAACGCATGTGCGAACGTGCTCTACTATTTAAAAACGAGCCAAATATTGAGCCTGGTAATAAAGCAAAATAACTGAGAACAATTAGAAAAGTCCTCAGTTGACATGTCTGTAATTTATGTATAAAAAATCTAGCGTTAATTCTGATCTCAAACAGTTTCATTAAAAGTAGTTATTACTTCACGACGTGCAAAACCGAACGTGTTTGAACGATACTTTGCAACAATGGGTTTCAGGAAACAGTCACTGACTAGCTAGTTGATTTCTCCAACGATGCATCGTGACTATGGTAGTGAAGCAGCGAACTACATGGTTGTATGGGAAACGCACACCAGAGCAATGGCTTACTGAAAATTTGAGAAGAGATGCAAAAAACTACAAAGTGCTAAAACAGTGAGAGGCAAGACAGCCGTTCCTGTGACAGACTGAAAGCTTAAGTTAAAAGCCACACTATGGCTGCTGTGCCGAGGGCCTCACGGTCTCTGCCCGGGTCGTTATAAACCTTAATCCCCTAAAACAACAAACACACACTGTTATGCAGGCAAACCCTGAGCTGCCCTGCACTGCTTTAGAGAGAATAAACTGAGCGCATCCCTTAAAACCTGGCCTACATGTCAGTGTGAGCATTGCATAATCAGCCAAACCATGTCTGAGGCTAAATATGGCACAGCTTAAAACAATTATGAGGCAAGCACTTTGGCCAGAGATGCACAAACACACAAGAAGCTTAAAGCTGATGTCATCTAGCTACAGCCCAGAATATCACCCAAAGCCACAGAAATAAGCATTTGAGAGGGCAAAAAGGACGTTGATGTTTTTAAGGACTGGCCACAGAAAGAAACCAAGAGAATATAACAATGAATGAACAGACTAACAATAGAGCTAATGGACGCCTGACTTGGACGAAGACACGCGTGTGTGACGAGCAAACATGCCATTAACATTTGATGCAGAGAGTCGCCTAAATCCAGCAGCTCTCAGACCAGTCGGAAATGCATTATTCAACAACACAAGACATTACGCATCCATATATACGTTTAAAGAGAGAGCAGAAGGCCGATAAGAGCTTGAATAGTTTGTTTTCTTGCATACACAGAGGAATTTACAGAGTTTTTCTGAATGCTCTCAGCCTGTAGTTGGAGATGATGATGACACAGCACAAAGTCCACCTGGCCTGAAAAGGCACTCAAATACTCACAAGCATGTGCAACCCACACCCGGCCTAAAGACAGGAGAGGGATGGAGGGAAAAGACAGAGAAAGAGAGAGTAATGGAAGATGAGATGCCACTGGGGTATTCCAGCATGGATTAGTGACAGAGAGGTTATGTGTGTGTGTGTGTGTGTGTAGAGGAGTGGAGAGATGGAGGTGTAATCGATGGTTTAAAAGGTTTTCAGTTCGCACCAAAACACACACACACACACGTACATACTATTCTTTCATAGCTCACTATGAAACACAAAACTCATTTAGAACACACACACAGACACGCACACACACAGTACATGTCAAGCACCAATATCATCTCTACTGACTGTGGAAGTGTCAGAGGTGTGCACTGCAAGTCAAATGGCACTTAAACCTGAAGAGTGTCATTTTTCAATGTTAAATACTTCTAAATATTTCCCTGAAAAGACTGTGAATATGGAATGCCAAACGTAATAATCATGCCACAAGTAATAGCGTGAGCATGGGAGCAGACACTTTCTGACCAGATAGGAATGTTTGAGAAAATGTTTGGAAACAATCATTATATTTTCTATTAGGATATGTCTTTTCCGACTAGATAGATGAAGGAATGTTCGCGAAAAATATCAGATAACAATCATTATATTTTCTATTAGGATCTGTCTTTTCACCCAGATAGATGAAGGAATGTTTGAGAAAACTGTTTGGAAACAATCATTATATTTTCTATTTCATTTGGTGAAGTGGTGTAAAACATTACACACTTAAGTAGATAAAAAGGCTGGATGTAAAGTATAGCTAAATTCAAAGTAGAATACAACCCATTTGTTTAAGGACTTTCTCAAATTTTTTCCTAATATTTAGACCAAATGATACTTTCTTGGATGCACCACTTATGAAATTTCATTGCAGATTCTGATTCTATTTGCCGATTTTTTTTATTTATTTAAGCGATTAAAAAGGCCAGTTTTTAATCAGGCCAAACTGGCCTTAAAGAGAATTACCTGTAGCCATTTGAAACCACTCAATTTAATCATGATCCAAACATTTTTAATTTAGCCAACATTAGAAAAAACAATAACGGAAAGGTCTGGCTTTAGATTTTTGAAATCATGCTTCCCTTTAGTGATACATTAATATACACCCCCAACCCATAATTTGAGAGAATGGGCAAAATAAAAAAAATTTAAAGAATGACCGTTGCATCTCTAATGTTTCCATTCTAACTGTTTTTTTAATAGAATCATTACATATTAACAAAATTGTCTTTGCCATTCCATTTTGTCTTGTGACGCATAAATTGCACACTGCAGTTTTGAAAATAAAAAACAAACACTGAAACTTTGCTATGGACTACTTGTACTTTTGTCCCCAAAGTATATTTAAATGTTGGCATCCATTGTTTTATACTGAATTAATAATAATTTTACATTTAAATTTTTGTATTATACATTTTTAGATTATTTTCTATCTATTCTGATTGGTGTAGTGACGAGTAACACACAAATTACACACCTCAGTGTAACCTTTAGAATGCCTCTCAGATACCTTTTTTTTAAGCTGTTGTCTCTAATCCGGCCCTGAATTGTCTCAAAAAATTATACTAAAGCAAAATCTTGAGTAGTTATTGTCTGATAAAATATTAAAAAACGGTCTGTGGAGATTCGAGTCGGCCGCGCCGGCGGCCGATTGGTTACAGCAACTTTTCAGGTTCTTTTTTTGAAGTTCTACAAAGATATATGCACGAATTTAGATATACATTGCATAAGCAAATTTTCATTCATTGGTTTAGTTGACATGGCTGGTCAACCGGAACCCCAACAGGCCGTTTTTTAGTGGCAGACTAAAGACTAATGACTGTTGAGTTTTGAAAAAAAAATATTTGGTTCAGGTTTGAAATTCATTATCTTTTATTATAGGTTATGAAGTCTAATGTGGTATAGGCCTACCCATAAACACCTCCTACGATCTCTTATTTAAAGGCACACTGCAAGATTTGTACCTTGAAATAACAGCTTTAGAGGAGTATTCTGATACTCAGAGACACTCTGCATGAGTGGTATTTACGAACAGTAACGGTAAATACAAGTACTCCACACCGAACTCTAGGGTCGCTGTTTGACAAAAACGGAATTCTGCATAGTGTGCCTTTAAAATTGATGATAAAATTTGTTTTGTCTTCATTTCATAACCTGAAAAAACACAATATTTTTGTAAAAAAAATTCATATATATTTTATGTTGTATAAGGTTAATGATTCATAATACATGATTTCATAATACATACATAGAATACTAAGCTAATGGTGTTGTCTATGCCTAATAATTTACAAATTGAAAAAAAATATTAATGTAACTATTTTTACTATTCACTGATTGAAAATCCTCAACTGAACATTCACATTCAGACCAGAAGGCAACTTGTATCTGCACAGTTATGCTCATGTAATATAATCATACAGAAGGCGTGTTTGGTTGAAATCCAGAATCTTCCCAACTCATCAACACCGTACACAACCGCGGCGGTATGCGAAGGCATAGGACATCCTCTCCTCGCAGCTCTGAAAGCCTTTTTCCACCTGTCTTCCATCCAGGCCTTCATATGATTAACAGCACTTAGTGCACCATGCGTGCATGCACACACTCTGCCTGGCCTCATATCCAATACGTTACACGTACACACACAGACCATCCCCTTGAGTCAAACACATACACACCCTAACTGATGAATTCAGAAAGTGAGTGCCGTAAATGCCAGCGACAAAATGGTTCAAAGTTTAAAAAAACTCAGCAATACTAAATGAACCAGCAACA